>CM035429.1:139738410-139955910 GCA_020310875.1 Ceratopteris richardii
ATGTTGTCCATAGTTTGCAGAGAAGGGAGTTTGCTTAGTAGATGCATGAACACTATTGTTATAGGCAAACTCTGCAAAGGGTAACAACTCAAACCAATCATTTTGGTGATAGTTGCTAGTGCAACGGAGATATTGCTTCAGGACTTGATTCACTCGTTTTGTTTGTCCATCAGTCTGTGGATGATTTGCTATAGATAGTTTAACTTGAACACCAAGGAGCTTGCAAAGACTGTTCCAAAAGCTGGATATGAATTGTGGACCTCGATCACTGACAATTCCTTTATCTGATACTATGTACCCTAAAAATTCCACTTCTGTCCTATGGAAAGAGCACTTCTCCAATTTCACATATAATCCTTTTTCTCTTAGTTTCTCTAGGACTATCTTTACATGATCTTCATGATCCTCTAGATTTTTGGAGAATATCAAGATATCATCAAGGTATATTATAACAAAATCATCTAAATATTCTCGAAAGATGTCATTCATCATATGTTGGAAGACAACTGGAGCATTTGTAAGACCGAATGGCATAACTACATATTCAAAATGCCCATACCTTGTTCGAAATGTTGTCTTCCATTCGTCTCCTTCTCTGGGATCCTGACAAGGTTGTAAGCTCCTCGAAGATCAATTTTTGTGAAGAATTTTGCTTTTCCAAGGCGTTCCAAGAGCTCTGATATGAGTGGTGGAGGGTATCTTTTTTTATAGTGACTTTGTCCAATCCACGATAGTCTACACACATCCGGAGAGTCCCATCCTTCTTCTTTACAAATAGAATAGGAGCTCCTGTTGGAGACTTCGAGCGTTTAATAAACCCCTTTGCTAGATTCTCATCAATGTTCTTGCGTAGTTCTGTAAGTTCTTCTGGGGATAGTCTGTAGATTGGTCCAAAGGGTGGTTGTGCTCCCTCTTGAAGATCTATGGGGCAATCGTAAGGTCTATGCTCTGGGAGGATATCTGCATTCTTCTTTTCAAAAACATCTTCAAAGCCTTTGTACTGATTGGGTAGCTGTACTGGATCATCTTGGATTCTTGAGCTGGTATGGCATAGATCATATATGTAGGTTCCTTCCTTACTGCATGTATGAAGGCTTTGGCTCCGACATATGTTGGGTTCTTCTGGATATCTCGACGAATGATTTTATTCTTTTCCCAATTAATGTCTGGATTATGCTTCTTTAACCAAGGCATTCCAATGATAACTAGATGTACTGGGCTTGATATTACATTGAAACATATATGGGATTCATGGTCACCGAGATGTACTCTTAATGGTGTGGTTTCCATGGTTATATTCCGAGATTCTAGAGATCGTCCATCTACTACTTCAGCTACTACTGGTTTGTTCTTCCGAAGTATAGGAATTCCATGTTTCTTAACCAATCCTTCATCGATGAAACATGAGGAGGCTCTTGAATCTACTAGGGCTGTAGGGGAAAGGGTCTTCTTGGGCATGATTAACTTGACAGGTGCAAGACATGTTTCTATGGGTCTTATATCATGGTCCGGCTGCAGGGTCTCTTTTACAACTGGACTTTCTCGTTTCCTGCTCTAGAAGGGTGGCTGCGACTCTGGAGTTTGTTCTCTTGTTTGGACAATTAATTGCAATATGTCCAGGGTTTCCACAGTAGAGACATAACTTATTAACTCTCCTTCTTTGTTTCTCTTCTAGTGTTAAAGGCTGAAACCTAGTTACATCTATTTGCATAGGTTCAAGCATGGACTCATCTTTAGTAGTCGGTTGGAAAGGTTTCCACTGGCGAGGTCTTCCTTCTACTTGTTTCTCTTGTTTCCTTTCAAAATGTCGGTTATCACATTGAATAGCTTGCATGATATATTCATTCAATGTTTTAACCTTTGGCATCGTGAGCAAAGGTCCTTCACATCATCTCTTAAACCCCATCTGAATTGGCTTATGAAATAATCTTCATGCCAAGTGAGATCACATATCAACTTCCTAAATTCAGATGCATAGGTAGAGGCAAGGCGGTTACCTTGACGTAGCTTCCGAAGTTTTGTTTCTGCTACTCGACTTGTATATGCATCTCCATACCTATTGGTCCCGGGTTGTGGGACATCTTGTATCGGTCACATATTCTTGTATCATTTTCCTACGTGGGTGTTCTGGTAATCATAAGTGTATTTCGGAAATCTTGTCTACTGTAGTCAGAGAGCACAATGTCTTCCAAAGGCCAAATTTGGCCTATGAGACAAAACCATGTACAACGGTAGTGACCTCGGTGTAGCAATAAAATAAAATGGAAAAGTATTCGCTACACAAAACTGTGTAGGCTGAACATGGAAACAACCAGAGAGAGAGAGAGAGAGAGAGAGAGAGAGAGAGAGAGAGAGAGAGAGAGAGAGAGAGAGAGAGAGAGAGAGAGAGAGAGAGAGAGAGAGAGAGAGAGAGAGAGAGAGAGAGAGAGAGAGAGAGAACTTGTGTAAGTGTTCTGAAATTTGTCTTTTGACCTAAAACAAGGAATCGTGCAAAAAATATGAGGGAAACCAAGGTGTATCCTACAAAGGCAAAGGTAATGGTCAGTACTTATGGCTTATGCTTTTGAGGAAATGAAACAGTTTCTCCCACTTGGTTTTTAATTGTTTGCAGATGCCTTTGATATTTACGGATCAAATAGTAAGGCTGGCATGGAACTACATTATGGAGGCAGAGATAGGTTTCATATTGGTGTTGAAGCTAGAGGTGCTCTAGGGACGTTGCATCAGAAGTTGGATTTATCAGGAGTAAAGTCATCTGAGACTCTCATCGAGCCAGTTTGTTCAGAATCAGGCTTGGATAACGACGCCAGAAAATCAACTCATGGATGTCAGGTCTCGCTTGGATTTGATACAAAGGTGAAAGAAACATTGCCAGTTTGCAAGATCGAGAACAATTCTTCAAGGAATCATGGTGTTTGGCAATCAGATTGCTCTGCTTTCTCCAAGTATGTGGATCTTGCCTTATCTTCTGTGTTCCCTGCCTTTATGTGTGTGTTCATTCAAGAGTTATAGTTGTATGTTGCAGAGAGCTAAGATCAGAAAATTATTTGTTTTTTGAAAATCTAGTAAAGAGTAAGATATTCAAATGATGCAAACATGGTGCATATATGATGTTTTGCTTATCATTGTATGGGTTTGAAAACTATCCAGGATTCAAATTTCAGGAGTAATGGAAACCACTGACCATAGTTTTTCCTGTGCTTTAGACCAATAGAGTACGAGGATGAAAGAAAGAACTGAAGTGAAGGAATATGTGTATGTGGTCAGAACAAGGGAGGAGAAATAGTTTTTCACGCTATGGATGTCCTATTGAGATCTCTACAGATCAGGGCACTCACTTTCTGAACAAATTATTGATAGAAATCTTTAAAGGAGAGATACAAAGATAGAAGACTTCAAAGAAGAAATTAAAAAAGAGCGCAAAGATGAAATTTATTTGTGAGAATTGGGTAAAGTAGTATGCAAGAACATTAAAAAGGAGATCAACGATGATGCACATAAGGGTGAACTTCTTTTAATACAGATACACTTGAAGAAGAGAGGCTTAGACAAGTTCGAAGGCTACACATAGGGATTACAGGTCTCTCGGAAGGTGCATCACTCGAGGAAGATGCAGCTGAATTATGTAGGCAGCTTGGATTTGATATCATGCCCTTCGCTCGAACATAGAGAGCCAGGAAAGATACCAAAACACCACGACCATTTATACTTGATATGAGATCAGAAAAGACGAGGAGACGGCCAATATTACAAGGATTATGGGGAGCATCTTTCTATATGGACGAGGATCTCATAAAGATGCAGATAGAAAACATATAAGTATGGATGCCTCATATATTACATGCGAAAAGGGAGGGAAGCAAGGCCGTTTACCGCCATGGTAAGGTCCTTATAGATGGACGACCTATAAAATAGGGACATGTGGCCTATGAGACACTTCACACTCGGATATGCTTCTTAGAGGAGCAATTTGGAATTGCAATAGAGCATTATGGACACGATGAGATCACATGTAGAAGTTAATAGATACACATGACTTCATATATATCAGAGAGACACAAGAGAGTCCATAAAGAAGTCTACCCCATGCTTGAGGCTCCCAATAGGAGCACTTTGAAGACCACTTTGAGACAAAGAACTTCTCGAAGGTTCAGAGTTGTACAGTTGCAGTGATTATATTTAAACAGAGCATCCATAGACACATTCAGGTCATGAACAAGGACGAGGAGGCACATTTCATGTAGATCCACATTGAGTTGGCTAGAGAGAGAGCCATATATATGGCCATATGTGTAGCATTTCCTCAATCACAATCTATCCTCAATCACAAGCTTCCAATAACTCAAGAATAGTAGAAGAGAGAAAAACAGAACTTGCATAAGATAAGGGAAAATTCGCAAAAGCATGTGTTTGTAGTAGTCAAGCGCTTTCTTTAGAGGTACTTATCCAAAAATAGAAGAAAAATACCACCGCAAAGCATTTGACATGGTACCTAGAGAGCGGTTGCTCACATGACTACTTGATCTCGGGGTCATAGAATATTTGCAATGGGGGATCTATGCCCTGTATGAGAGGGTTAGGTGTGCTGGTGAGCTCTCAGGCTCCCTTTTTAGCACCATAGATGTGAAATAAGGCTGTCCACTCTCCCTGACTCTCTTTGGGATCTTCATTGATGAGATTGTGGATTTGACCAAGCAGTGTGGCAATGTGAGGATAGAATTGGGAGGTGCTACAATACATATTCTTTTATATGCCAAAATTTAGCACTTGCAGGGGATTTCTCGTCATGGAATGCTCAGATTCGAAATTAAATGATGAGACATGGATTTGATTTAGACATGGTATGCTCAGTTTGACCTTTAGGTGATGTTAATATAACTCTCTCTGCAGAGCCAGAGCCACACTCCCCCCCACTACCCCTTCATTATGAGCTACATCATCCTTTAGTTGTTTTCAGCCTGCACAATTTTGTGTAGCGAGTAGTTTCGCTTTTCATTTCTACACAGAGATGACCACAGTTGTACATGGTTTTGTCTCAATGGCCAAGTTTGGCCTTTGGAAAACGTTAATATAACTTTCTTCTTCTTCTTCTTCTTCTTCTTCTTCTTCTTCCTCCTCCTCCTCCTCCTCCTCGGGAGGATTTGTTGATATATTTAGGTAGTGATGCATGTGAACACACTAGGACCGCGGGGGCACTATTTTCCCTCTTTAGGAGGTTTTTCCCCCGGCTTGTATATACTCCTATAACCCTAACAGGTCACTTATCTTTGTACATTCTGGTGGTAATACATTCAGTATTGTGTGTTGTGCCCCAAGCTTCTTCTTCTTCTTCTTTGTGTTGTTCGCGTGCTTCCGCAGACCTCGAACTCCAACACATTTTCTTAAAAAAAACTGATTACTTTGACGTAAGTGGACCAATTTCATAAAAATGGTGAACTTCTTAGATAAGTCGACTAAACTTGTAAAAAAAGACAACTTTTGAAATGAGAAATAGTCGACTAAAGTCTAAAAAATAGACACTATTTTGAGAAATCCGCCAACTTAGGAATTTAGACTACTTTGGGAATTGGTGAAATGGGAAATCATGCAACTTAGAAAATTAGTGAAATGGGAAATTAGGCGACTTACGAAATTGGTGAAGTAGGAAATTAGGCAACTTAGGTAAGTGGTGAAGTAGGAAAGTAGGGAACTTAGGAAAGTGGTGAAGTAGGAAAGTAGGGAACTTAGGAAAGTGGTGAAGTAGGAAAGTAGGGAACTTAGGAAAGTGGTGAAGTAGAAAATTAGGAAATTTTGGAAATGGGTAAAGTAGGAAATTAGGCAACTTAGGAGATTGAGAATTCTGCCTCCTTCATAAACTAATGAGCTGGATCCCCTTTTCTTCATCTCAATGCTCTTTGCTTCTTCTCCTTCTCCTCTCCAAATTGAGGTATCATTTCTTGTACTTGACTTTGCATCTCAAAAAACAAAACATAAAATACATTATTTTAAGGGTGTATCATACATTCTCCGTCCTCGAAGAAAAATAATACTTTTTTTTTTTCATATTCTTCTTCTTCTTCTTACTCTTTTTTCCCCCCCTTTCTTTTCTTCTTTCTTTCTCTTTTTTTTTTTTGGGTATGGAAGTAATATAGATGAAAGATAATATGGAAAAAATGGAAATATTTCCAAGTAAAATGGGACACATACTTCTTACAATAGGAAGTAATTAGAACAAAAGATTTCCAATACAAAGTTGAAAGAACATCTAATGCTATCCACCATCATTACAAACTGTGTTGCATTTTGGCCCTTGGGATGCCAAAAAGAGATTTTTCCCTTTGTCGTGGATGTCTTTGTAGAACACTACCTCTTTCCGTAACTTCTCATTCTACTCTTTGAGTTCCTTGTTATTTTTCTCTGGTTGCTTGTTGCGTTCTTCTAGGTCTGGGATCTTTCCTTGCAGTTAAAGGACTTGTTGGTTTCCCACTCTCGTAAATGAAGAGATCTCTTTGTGATAGTGCTTGATTTGCATGAGATATTCTAACGTGTTTCGTGCATGAATATTAGCTATGTGGATGTTTTCTAATGCTATGAGTGCATAAGTGGTGCGAGTGGAGGTGTGCTAGAATGCATGGATTGGGTGGATGTGGAAT
Organism: Ceratopteris richardii; assembly: GCA_020310875.1. Taxonomy (NCBI): domain Eukaryota; kingdom Viridiplantae; phylum Streptophyta; class Polypodiopsida; order Polypodiales; family Pteridaceae; genus Ceratopteris; species Ceratopteris richardii. The sequence continues at coordinate 139,745,043 of CM035429.1, forward strand.
GAATGTGAGAGCAAGACGGGGTAAACAAGATGGTGGGGAAGGTGAGTTTTGCGATTGTAGAACAATAATTTTTTGAAGAGCAGTGCAAAAGGTGAAAGATACCCAACTGGGCGCCAAGGAGCCCAAGTGCCAGAGTGGGCGCAGAGACTCCCAGATATTGGAGCAGGGCGCCGAGACTCCCAGATTTTGGAGTTGGGCGTCGAGATTCCCAAGTTCTAGAGAAGGGCACCGGCACTCCCAGATTCATAAAGAGTGAAGCCTGGCAGAACTGACAAGGCGGCCAAGTGGACCCCGGCCACTCATCACTACAAGACAAAGTTTGGTACTGGCCGCCGTGCCAGCAATTAAAACTACCTATAAAACTACTTAGTGCATTAACTTCCCATTACCCTCATGTAACAGACTCTCCTCTTGTACCTATCCCTCACCTCTCACCTATGAAAGGAAGAAGTCTCAAGCAAAGAGGATACCCTACACGAGACTATAGCTGATAGAGATCTGGAGAGAGTGGGTGCAAGCCTAGAGCTTGTAGAGACCCGAGATACCTATCTTGCTTATGTTGCTAATGTGAGGATACCTAGAGATTGAGTTCCCATTGTCTTCCATTGTTTTGTATCTATATGACAAGTGGCATGACTAGTTGATGGTTTGCACTAACTGTGTTATATTTGGTTCTTGTCTTGTGTAATACTCTGTTGTTGCGCTATATCGCAGTCATATTTGGTTGTTGTCTTGTGTTATATTTTGCTACCTGTTATATCTGCTCGCTGTTCCGATTCTGACTGGTTCTGTCTCTTATTTTAGTGTCTAACTTCTAAGTATAGATTGAAGTGACAATAAGTGATTAGAGGACAAGGCTAAGACTCAAAAGTCTTTACCCCAAATCACTTTTCTTAATACCACTATGGCCGAGGAACTTTCCGCTCTTCTGTCAAGGATAAATTAGATTTTCTTCATTTCATGGTGGTGCTAATGAAGATCCTGAAGATCATGTACGAAGATTTCGTTCAATTTGTAAGAGCAGGGGTTTACAACAATGACAAGACGCCATCCTTGCTCTCTTCCCAACAACACTTGAAGGATTGGCCGACAAATGGTTCAGCCAGTACACAGAGAATCATTTTTAAACATGGGAAGCATTGAGGTCCGAATGTACAGAACATTCCTGCCAGGTAACTCCACAGAAAGAACATTAGATGAGCTTGAGAATCTAATTTTGCATGTGGGAGAATCATTTTCAGAACTTATGACACGGGCAAGATCACTCGTGGAAGGATTACCGGAACCACTAGGGGATTTCCTTGTCAAGAAATGGGTGGAGAAAGCCTTGCCAAAATCCATACAGGAGAAGCTCAGAGAGCTGCAAAGCTTTTGCAGCTGGATGCCACCTTAAGAGAGTTCGAAGAAGCTCCACAAGGATTGAGGCTCCACGGGTTCAGTTTGGGACGCAGCCAGGTAAGACTTCCTCCTAAGATTAAGATGTTGTGACAACCTTGAGAAGGAAACTAGAAGCCTTAAAGCTTCAAAGAAATCGAGAAGACAAAAATACCTCGGAATGTCTCGTTCAGATACGACATGAGCTCGAAGAACTCAAAACACTAAGGGAGGTAAGACCTGGACTATGGTGTTCTCAGCACAAGAGTATCCAAGGAGACTAACATGCCAATTTTGTAGAAAGGTTGGCCATGAGGCCAAGGATTGTTATTTTTTCAAGGGTCTTGGAAACGAGAATATGAGACTAGGATAACCATCAGAAGCTCAATGGGTAGGTGTGGCTCAATCCTCTTTGTTAGGGCAACCACCCATACCGTCCACAGGACACCAATCAAGGACACTAACGGAAAGAAGGTAGGCCTTGCCAGAACCAACCACTGAGGCCTATAATGTGTTACCGATGTGGGGAGTATGGACACTTCCAAAGTAAGTGTTCCCTTCCTGAAGATGCCCCACCATGCAAAAACTGTCTTGACACGAGGGATCATTACACAAAGGACTGCCCCAAGTCAATGCTGTCCATAAACACACAAGGAAACTCTTGCCCCCTCCATATGATCAGAGTATCTAATGATGAGGGCAACGTAGACTCTCCAAGTGCCCGAGTAGTCGAGCTTGAGGAACTTCCCGGAGTAATGACTAGGGCACAAAAGCAGAAGGCAGCCTTGAAAGATGCTGCCAAGGAAACAACAAATCTAGCTTGTCCAACCAAGGACAAAGGGAAAAAGACCATAGAGCATGAACCTTCACAGAAAGCCAAACACAACCAGGACAAGGAGAAAATCTCACCAGAAAGAATAAGAAGAAATGAAGATACTCTCAAACATGTTATCAACAAGGCCTATGTAATATCTAAGGAGGACCTGAGGCAGTTTCATAATGGAGCTACTTCAACAAACCAGCAGGAAGGTTTTCTCACTACAGTTCAATTCTTGCAACACACTTACCAACAGGTATCTCTATATAACTTGTTAGCTATGAGTCCGGGATTCAGAGAAGAAGTAATGGCTGCCATAAATAGGTTAGACCCTGGCACCATATTACGTGGTGGGCAAGGCTTCACTTCTCTAATCTCTCAACAAATATCTACGCCCTCAACTTATAGCTCGGAACTATCTGGGATGGCACCCCTTACTGATTACAAGAGTCCCAAATTAACTGTAAGTATCAAGGGAACTCCCTTGGTAGGAGTAATTAGTTGATGGGGGATTCGGTATTAATCTTATGCCTGAATACACAATGATGTTGCTAAACTTAAAACCAACTAAAGATGCCCATTTTACGGTATCATTGGCGGATCAAAGCAAGGTAAGCCCACAAGGCATAGTGGAGAAGGTCGAAGTCATCATTCATAAGTTAAAATTTGTGTTGGATTTTGTGGTAATAACACTCCCAAACGTAAAAGGAGGATTTTCCCTTCTGATAGGAAGGCCATGGCTATGCCACAGTAAAGCAGTACATGACTCGGGTAGTGACACCTTATGGGTGGCTTGACCAGATAAGATGATGAGGAAGCTTCAAATGGAAGGAGGAATGGACGAAGCCCTAGGTACTTCTCAAGTTGTTCTCCATCCAGAACAAATTACAGAGGAAAACGAGAAAGATAACAATAGAAAGGAAGAAGAGCAAACTGGACAAGAAGGAGCCAGCATTTGGGCCACACCTCCTCCACCATGGGTCCTCGAGAATGTGAAAATATCAGGACAAGCAAGGGAACCTTCACCTCCTGGGAGTCTCCACCTCCTAATTCAAGTTGGGCGCCTTGACCTCCCTGGGCGTCTACACCACCTAGTTCAAGTTGGGGGCACTCACCTCCGAGAAGCAGAGATTGGGGGTTTCCACCTCCTAGTCCCGATTGGGCACCTCCACCTCCAAGTAGCTGGGCGACTCTAGAGGCTTGGGCTCCATTCTCGGCTCAAAGGCCTCCACATTGGGCACCTGAATAGGCAGCTTATCCTCCACCTTGGGCTACGCCTACAATTGGTTGGGCGGCCCAATGGGCATCAGGTAAGCCTCACACAGAGTCATCTAAAGGGAAATCACTTGACATTAAGGAGGAAGTTGATATAGGAGAAGAAGTATCCACGGAAGATCTAGATGACATCATGGACTTGATTGAGGAGACTAATAATGTTTCGTGCATTACAATAGCAATCAGGAATAAAGAAGAAGAAGAACCGACTCTGGAGAACCAATTGTGGAGAACCGACTCTGGAGTATGTAGTACTAAGCGAGTTGGCTAAGGACTCCAGAAGGGGAAAAGTCTTGAAAAGGATTGTAGACAGTCGAACAGAAGAACTAATAGAAGAACTATCAAAAAACGTATTCCCATTGGTAGAAGTCCTAGTGGGATGGACGAAGGAGAAGACACGGGAAATCAATATTAATGATAGTCCAACTTTCACCAAGGAAATTTTGTTTAAGAGGAAGAGGCAACTATGGAACTAGTCAAGGAAGTCGACTTAGGAGGAGAAGATAATCCACAAAATCTTCTATTGGCAAAGCTGGTTGTGGGACCACCCTCTGCTCCTCACAGAGATAATAACATTCGTGAATAATTTTAAAGACGTAATCGCATGGAGTTATAAAGATTTGAGAGGAATACCAAAAGAGTTGGGAATACATACTATTCCTCTCGTTACAGAAGCTCGACCAATTAGAGGTAAAATCTATAGGCTAAATCCAAAATATGCAGATGCAGTCAAGAAGGAAATCTAGAAAATGGAGGAAGGAGGTATCATAATTCTTGTAAAACATTTAGAATGGTTGTCTTCCATGGTTATCGCTCCTAAGAAGCAACCCAATAAAATCAGGGTTTGTGTGGATTTCCGAGCATTACATAAGCTAACCATCCCTAATGGATTTCGCACACCCTTTTCTGAACAAGTGATGGAAGATGTGGTAGGACATGTGCTATACAGTTTCATGGATGGTTTCCGTGGATACAACCGACTGGAAATCCATCCTAAAGATCAACCAAAATCAGCCTTTGTAACCCCTTGGGGAACCTATATTTACACCAAAATCGCGTTCTGCCTTAGGAATACACCAGCCACTTTCAACAGGAGAGGATATCTTATCTTCAACAAGTTGCTCCTAAAATTCTTAAGAATTTGTATGGATGATTTTTCGGAATTCTCTGGGCAGCATGCACTACTGCAGTAGAAAATGTACTAGAACATTTGAAGCAATTAGAGAAAGTATTCGAGCGTTGCAGAGAGACAAGTTTGAAACTTAACCCTAACAAATATCACATTCTAGTAACCCAAGGCACTCTGTTAGGACATGTGGTCTCTGCCCAAGGGATGACTCCAGATCCAGATAAGGTAGTGTCAATTCTCAAATTTCTAAGACCAATAAAAGCTAAGGAGGTCCAAAGCTTCTTGGGGAACACTGGATATCATCAAAAGTTCATACGCATGTATGTAGAGGCAGCACGACCACTTTCACGACTCACTAGTAAAAGTTTTCCCTTCCAATGGTTTGAAGAAGAAGAGTCTTCATTCACTTATTTGAAACAAAGGTTGGCATCTTCACCCATACTCATCTCACCAGACTCCACCTAGGCGACCACCTAGGCGACAACCTTCTACCACTCACTCCAACCTCATGGGCGACCACTCACTCCAACCTCATGGGCGACCACCAGGCCGTGGGAGGAGCAGGGCAGAGGGGGACAGCATGGGGGTTGGGTGTCGGGGCAGTGGCTAATGGGCAGCGGGACAGCTGGAGGTGGGAGAGGGAGGTGGTGGGAGCATAGTAGGGACAGGAGAAGAGGTTGGAGGGAGGCGGGAGAGGGGGTGCAGCAGGAGCAGGAGGGGGGGTGCAGCATTTTGTTTTTGTGGGGTTTTTGGGTTTTTTTTTTTTTTTTTTTTTGGGACGGGGGGGAAGAGAGAGAGAGAGAAAGAAAGAAAGAAAGAAAGAAAGAAAGAAAGAAAGAAAGTGTTTTTACGTCTATTAGGAGGCCGAACTCGGCCTATGAGACAAATCGATGTACATGGGTGTATCTTTTGTCTATCAAAGAAGATAAAAGTGCTGAAAAAGAAACTGGTAAAGCTGATACATATCTCCGTGAAATGCGTGTGGAGATACCCATGAAAGGGGGGGGGTGTAAGGAGTGTGATATCTATGGAAGTCTATATGCAAAGGGGTAGTACAACAAGCATGGGAATGCATCTGAAACGACTAACTAGCTCCATCCTGTGCTAATGGGCGGGTGTAAGATGTGATACATAGGTGGAGGTGGAGTCAGGGCCATCGTGATAGCTGCAACAGGATCAGCCATCATCTAGAATCGTCTCTCCTCCATGGCGCCATGGTGACGAGCCTGGATCTCTGCAATCTGATGTCGGTGATGTCTCGGGGCCCGATATCCTCTAGCACGGGGTCGTCTCCTAGCTCGAGCAGCCTGAGCCTGCTGAAGAGTCACCCCTCTCGGTGTGTGGGCTGAGGGGGGGAGGGCTGCAGCACGTCGTGGAATAAAGAACTCAGTGAGCTGACTCTGTCTCCCTCCTGTATGGGCTGCTATAGTAGGCTGGAGTAGGGAATCTCTGTGACTCTGTATCTCTAGTAGGAATCGCCTGAGCTGTCGCTGGTCTCTAGAGTCCATGATCTCTCGGAGGGTGGGCTGCCCTGTAAATAGAGTCCCGTATCTACCTCTGATGCCATCATATGCGCTACATCTGCATACAAAGTGCTCCTCATCCTCTATCTCTACTCTGCAAACCCTGCATATCCGCTCCTCTCTGGGAATGTCTGCGGCTCTGCCCGTCTCAATCTCTAGTCTATGTGATGAGACTCTCAACAGGCCAATCGCTACCCTCGAGCTATGAGGCATGTAAGTATCCATGTAACATGGCCGCCGGGTGAAACCGTCTGCTAGGATGTCTAAGAACTGGTCTCGATAGTGCAATAGTCTCGATCCCATGTGTGGTGTGTGCCATGTCTGACTAATGTAGCGCTGCCAAAGATCCTGTCTCAACACAACATTCCTCTCATGACGGGAGAGGTGGATGTGAGGTGAGTCCGGGTCGTACTGAAAAGGCGGTAATCTGTCCATATCGAGAGAGAGAGAGAGAGAGAGAGAGAGAGAGAGAGAGAGAGAGAGAGAGAGAGAGAGAGAGAGAGAGAGAGAGAGAGAGAGAGAGAGAGAGAGAGAGAGAGAGAGAGAGAGAGAGAGAGAGAGAGAGAGATTTTGTGGGCAGATATATTTGTAGCAGAACTTCTCCTCAGCAGTCCTGCATTGTCAGAAGCACCTCTTCACCGAATGACAAAGTAACCTGTGCATCTGATTCAAATGGGAATTTGCTAGCGGCTGATGGAGTCAGATTACCTACAGACACATGCACCAGAAGTACTGATAGAACGATGACTCCTGGGCATTCATCAACCTTGCATTTTCCAAAGGCTACACATTTGCAAAATGGAGGGCAATTCAGTGGCACACCTGCATTTCCATGCAGAACTTCTGTGTGTGATGAAAGCTGTAAGCAAGTGCAAGGAAATTGCTTTTCGAGCTTTTGTAGCACATCTACTAATGGATCACCAGTCCTTCAGTTCAACAAGGACATATCCTTCCTCAAAGCCAAGCGGCTCAATCGGCAGAGAGATGGTCAAGTATCTGGATCTACTGCTGGGTCTACTTGGTGTTCTACTGCATGTGATAAGGAGGATCTCAGTTCACATGCTGGGAAACTGAGTCAGATATCCACTACAAATGAGGGCTTTGATAACATGAAAGAGAATGCTACATTATTTGAGCCTGCGACCTATAGCAGAGTTGATAAAAGAGCAAGTAATGATGGCAGCGATAGAGGAAGCAATGTACTTGAAGATTATACAACTGCACCTCCCCAAGATGGGTGTTCTCTCAGTGCATGGACTACAAATGAGAGTGGAAGGATGAGTATGGATGTTCACGTGACCCATGCGTATGATGAAACGGACGCCCAAGATCACAGACCTGTAGTATATGATCAGACGAGCTCTTTTCGGGAAGCAGCTATTCTCAAGTTCCACCAAAAAAGGAAGTTGAGATGCTTTGAAAAGAAGGTACATGCTGTCTTTTGTTTCTGAAAGTTGTCGACCGTCTGTTATATTGAAGAAACATAGGACATGCTGTGAATTACATAGAAAAATATTGAATATTTTGTTTTATAATCTTAGGCTTTGGCAATAGCTTTATTGCACGCCAAAAAAAGTCTGGAATCCTATGGTGTGATCAGTACCAAATAAAATCTTTGAAGAAAATAGGATAAGTTAAATCTCTTTGATGCATCTTTAAAGCTCGACAGTATACCAACTTCAGTAAGCCTATTTTGCTTCAGAATTAGTCTCCTCCTACTCTTCCCTGCTACTCATCCTCATGCTTCACTTCTTTCTCCTCGTGCTTTTTCTTCTTTTTCTATCTTCCGGTGGTATCCTTGGAGCACCTTCCTCATTGTCATACCTACTCAGCACATTTAACTTTGGCAGGTTAGGCAGATTATCTCGTTCAGATGCAGAGAAATAGAGACATCATCCTACGGGATCCCCCACCGAACAAATGTCAGATTACATCAGCTTACCCTCAGAGCTTCTTCCAAAGCCAAAGGGAGATTACAACTGATCCCACCAAATGACCAGGGCTCGCATTTGCAGAGACACAGGCACAGAGAGCACGTAGACAACCACATCTCTCAGGCTTCAACTACCTCAGGCATCGTGAGTCTGAATCCAGAGGATCAGACAACTAGATTCTCTCAGAACTGCCACATAACCGTATACCCTCTCAGGTTGGAACTAGTATTCCCATGCACATACCATGAGTATATCCCCTGTAGGCTGTAGCATTTAGATTCACTCTCTCCGTCCCATCACTTTTTATCTTGATTATGATAATGATATATTTGCACAAGTGTCGCTTTTTGCCTGCATTGTTTTGTCTCCTTTGTTGATGACATAGTTCTATACCCTTTATGCCTCTCTCTCTCTCTCTCTCTCTCTCTCTCTCTCTCTCTCTCTCTCTCTCTCTCCCCCCCCCCCCCCCCCCCCCCCCCCCCCCCCCCTCTCTTCCTACTCTATCATTGCTAGGTACACCATCATCTTGCTGTTTTCAGCCTACATAATTCTTTTTTGTAGTGAGTGCTTTTCTTTTCATCGATACATAGAGATGACCACAGTTGTACATGGTTTTGTCTCATAGGCCGAGTTTGGCCTTTTGGTAGACGTTAAAACTTAATATGACTCTCTCTCTCTCTCTCTCTCTCTCTCTCTCTCTCTCTCTCTCTCTCTCTCTCTCTCTCTCTCTCTCTCTCTCTCTCTCTCTCCCCCCCCCCCCCCCCCCCCCCCCCCCCATGCATAGGATCCATGCCCCAGAACCGTTGGTATGATGCAGATTGTCGAGAACTCAGAAAACATTTACGGCTTTTAGAGCATAGAGGGGTTATTACACACAGACAGGCACAGCGTCGCATGCAGAGCCTTACTCGCCGCAAGTGACGGGAGTGGGAGGAGAGACAGTGGTGGGATATTTACCATTTGCTCATGAGTCTGGATAGTGCAGTGGCATGGCGACATCTCAGGGAGAGGAGACAGCAGACACCCATTCGAGACCCGAGCATTTGGCATAGCTACGCACAGAGCCTATACAGATCCCAGACCAGCCCCCCATTCCTAGGCCTCAGAGCTCACGCCCCACTACCTCTTACTTCTTCACATCCACCATGGTGAGCCGCGCTATTTCACATATGCAGCATGGCAGAGCTCATGACCAGTTCAGTTTAGAGGCAGAGCACCTCATATACGGACGCAGGACTCTAGCACCACTCATTGCCCACCTCTTCAACCGTGCACTCGTTGAAGGGTTCCCTGACTCATGGACTGAGCACATCATACTGCCCATTCATAAGTCAAGTGACTTTATGGATCGAGCTACATATCATACGATCATGATTGGCCTCACATTGGCCAAATTATATGGGACAGTGCTAGAGACAGAGTTGAGCACTCTCGTAGAGAGGAAGGGTATCAAGGCCCAGGACAGGCAGTTTTTAGACGAGATTACTCTACCATTGACCACATCTTCACTTTGAGATGCCTGATCGACCAGGCAAGACTGAGGAAGAAGAGATTATACTGCCGCTTTGTGGACTTCCGCAAAGCTTTCGACACAGTTCCCAGGGAACGGCTCTTCAGACGCCTACTCGATATCGGAGTTCCAGATGAGATGATATGGGGGATCTATGCCTTATATGAGAGAGTATCTGGTAGAGTCAGTTGTCCAAGTGGCTTATCCGAGTCACTTGCTAGCACTATCGGGGTGAAGCAAGGGTGCCCTCTTTCACCCACCCTCTTTGGTCTATACATTGATGACATAGTGGACTTCATACGAGAGCAGGGAGGGGAGGGCATTGAGGTACGAGGGACTACTGTTCATATTCTTTTATATGCTGATGATATTGTGCTAGGTTCAGAATCTGCAGAAGGTCTACAACACCACCTATGCGGCCTAGACGACTTCTACATACATAGAGGGCTCTTTGTAAACCTTGGTAAAACCAAGGTTATGGAGACATAGTTCTTTCACTGGCGGGTGGACCGATTGAGGTAGTCAGATCCTATGTCTATTGAGGAGTGACATTCACAGCAGCCTCTCGGGTTTTCTCTATGTCTCAGGCAGCCCGGATCGCATCACACGTGGATACGAAGCACTAGCCTTGATGGAGAGACAGTGCCACCAGGAGCCCCGCACAAAGGGATGGCTCCTCGACACTTTGGTTACGCCAGCACTCATGTATGGAGCAGTCATATGGGGGACGGGGTTAGCTACATCAGCATGGACAGCATTGGAGAGGCCAAAGATTCTCATGATTGCCAGACTCATCTGAAGCAAGCCTTCGGTACTACATGATATCATCAGAGCAGAGCTTGCTGCACCACCGATGCTAGTAGAGGCACTTTTCCGGACAGTATGCATACTACAAAGGATATAGAGCATGGACACAAAGCGCATCACTTATCGAGCTTTCCAGCAAAGTAACATGGGGACGCGTCCCCGGGTCCTAGGGACGCCGTCCCCGATCATGATTACCATGGGACCCCTAAAGGGGACGGGGGACGTCCCGGACAGCTGGCTCAAAACACGGATCCGTCTCGGGAATGCGTCCCGGGGACGGGGGACGGTGACAGGACAAGTTGGGGACGACAACGATCGGCGGGCAATTTTGGAGGGACTTCTTTCAAACTTCAAATTCAAAATTTGACTTTAATTTTTGGCGAGTTATTTTGGCGCCTATTTGGAGGACTTCTAGAGTGTTCTTAGGCCCCATACACAAAGATAAATACCCCCCCATTTCACCTCTTTATGCCACAAGCTCACTCACACTCTTAGAGCCTTCATTGCAAGCATCTTGAGTGTGTGAAGGCTTGAGTCATCTTCATCCCTTGCATAGTCAAGGGCTGATCTCTATCTCCTCTTAGTATTCTCCTCTCCTAGAGTCCTATGGCTTCTTCATCGCGAACAAGTGGGTCAAACACCAAGAGGAGGCATGCTACAAGCAAATGGACATGGTGGGAAGAGGTGGACTCTCCCGTATCCGCCGGAGAAGGTGGTGGTGCAAGACCATGGAGTTGCAAGCTATGTGGCTACAAAAGAACCGGTGGAGCAAACAAGGTGCGTGCACATTTACTTCATGAGCGTGGACATGAAGTAAGATTTTGTTCCGCAATCACTTCGGAGAAGAAGAAAGAATTACTCAACAAACTTGCTATTAATGATGCTCAAGTTCATGCTCGTCGTGCTTCACAAGCTCCTATCGACCCGGCATCGTTTGTGAGGTCTTCTATGCCATCCTCTTCAAGAGCATCATCTTCATCGGCCCCGGTTCGTGCTCCTACTCCTACCCCTACTTCCACTCCTCATCCTACTCCTAGTTCTTCCACACCATCGGGAACGCCCTATGTACGTCAATCACATGAACAAACATTGCATGGGAATTGGAATCCCGTATTGAAGGAGGAGGCGGACACTGTCGTGGCACGCATTTTCTACCATGACCACATAGTTTTCAATGCGGCTCGGTAAGAATTGAATTTTCATTCTATATCAATATTTGACTTGACACTTCCATAACGGTTAAGCCCTTACTTGTAAATCTTATTGTACTTTTTTCATAGATCACCATATTTCAAAGATATGGTAAAGAAGATTGGTGAATATGGAGCAGACTATGTGCCTCCATCTTCCGAGAGCTTGCACACCACTTTATTGGAGAAAGAGAAGAAGCTTGTCGAAGCCGCATGCGAGACCATTAAAAAATCATGGGAAAGGAATGGAGTATCATTGCTTGTGGATGGATGGAGTGATGTCCAACGACGCTCTATCCATGGAGTGGTGGCTTATTCTCGTGGCGAGATGTACTTTATCTCATCACATGATGCATCCGAGACAGGAAAATCAGCTGATGTACTTGCTGCAGAGTGGGCAAGTGCCATAGAGATTGTGGGACCATCAAATGTGGTTTGCATTGTAGCAGATGGGGAGCCTGCAAATAGAGCTGCAGGTGCAGTTATTGAAAATATGTATCCTCACATCATTGTGTGTTTTTGCATGGCTCATTGTTTGAATAATATTCTCAAAGACATTGGGAATTTGGATTGGATCTTGCCTGCAATCAATGAGGCAAATTCATTGGTTAGCTTCATCAACAACCATACTCGTGTGAAGAATGAGTTTAGCAAGAGATCTACTCTTGCTTTGCTCAAGTACTCATACACAAGGTTTGCATATAATTTCACTATGTTACACCGAGTAGTAAAATGTAGTGGTGTCTTGAGATTTAGAAGATTAGCTGATGATGCAGCATGCTGGGAAAACATTTCTCACATCGTAGATATTGTTCATCCACTTGTGCACTTATTGAAAATTGTGGATTCCATGGAGCCATGTATTGGTAAAGTGTATGAAGCTATGGATCTCACAATTGAAGCACTAAAAACATTGGTGAATGATAATGATAGGTATGAAGAACTTTGAGCTATTTGTGTTAGCAGATGGGATGCATACTACTCTCCACTTCACGCAGCACCATACATGTTGGATCTAGAATTCCAAGATAAAAAGTAGTATGCAGATCCAGAGGTAGCTAATGGATGGAGCATATTAGAGAGATTTGTCCCAAATAGTGCAGCTAGACAACTTATCAGAGATCAGTTATCCAAATATAGAATAGGGAAAGATGCTTCATATGCATGTGCAGATGCCCAAGAGGATAGGCTACGTGTTGGTGCTTCCCTATGGTGGGAGGATTTCGGTTTTGACGGTCCAGAGCTTCAACAATTGGCCATTCGGATACTTAGCCAAGCATGCACCACGAGTTGCCTTGAGCAACTATGGAGTGTCTATGGACATGTAGCCTCTAAAAAGAGGAAGAGACTTGGTGTGCAGCGTGCTAGTGATCTTGTGTTTGTCAGTGCAAATTTGAGGATGCTTCGACGGACACAATGCATGGAGGGAGATCCTTTCAGAGAATGGGAGGTAGAGCAGGGATGGGACCAAGTGGTAAATGAAGATGCAGCAACCACTGATTGTGTTGCAGAAAATGAGTCTGTCACTATGACTCCCCACTTGGATTCTCCATAGTCATCACATTTATGTTGTAGCCTTTTACATTTCTCATTTATGTTCCCATCATATGTAGTCTTTTTGACATTTGTCCATCGATCGTATGATGTAAGATCTTTTTATCTCATGATGTAACATCTTTTTGATATGATGATGATATAGAATCTATCTTTTGACATGATGAAATACATGAGACTTATCAGTGATCACTTGTAAGATTCTGAATATTCGACTGTCAACGACTCAACGTGCTCATTGTTTATACTTAAAAAACACCTTTTTTTCTATGTTTTTCTTCTTGTTGGTCATTTCATATGTAGAGGAATTATTTCTACATGACTTTCATCTCATTATTTTGAAAAAATCAGCATTTTTTTATGCCGTCCCGGGGACCCGTCCCCAGGACACCCTAGGCTCCGTCCCCGTCCCGGGGACACCACCGTTCCCGAGACCCATCCCCGTCCCCTGGTGACTTCGCTTTCCAGGCATCACGCGACATGGCACTGGCAGGTGACACCTCCTCATGGAATGCACAGACATGAGATTGGCTGGCCCAACATGGATTCGACATAGAGAGGCTACCACCTCTACGGTACGACTTACAGGCCCCCACCTATTCACTCTCCCACCACGAGAGGAACAGGGTCATTCGCCATGAGATATGGCATACATACATACAGAGGACATGGATTAGCCCCAGGGATGCACTGCCGCCAAAAATGCTTTACTACCGTGCGCATTTTCTACAGATCTCATATTAGGGCTTTATTGAGACTCCGCGATATATGCAAACATACTTACCACATCACCTCAAAGTCGTCATTGGGCAGCTTCGAGTTTCATCACATCAGCTCGAGATCGAGAGGGGTCGGACCAGAGGAGTACCTAGAGTGGAGAGGTGGTGCCCATTATGCCATACAGAGATAGAGAGTGAGGAGCACTTTGTTACCAGATGCCGAGCATACTTAGATCTACGAGCACAGTTTCATATAGAGTCACTACAGTTGTGCATGACCATTGGAGACCAGCGCAGTTGGGGCGATTCCTCACAGCAGTGTATGAGCGTCGAGAGCAGTTGCTACGGCCCACGCATGAGACACGGATGAGTACACAGCGGACCATTACTGAGTTCTTTCAGCGAGATGGGCTACATCAGACGAGCCCACCTTCCAGAGGCATGGGGCTAACGCTCCATGCAGGCAGTGGCACAGAGAGCGCGATGTCGACCACATAGAGCTGGGTACGAACGACCACGACTATACCAAGAGGATATTTCACGCATCAGGATGGCCCATGATCACATGATGGAACACATGCTCACCCATAGTAGGAAGGAGAGAATTAATTCGTGAGAATTAATTCGGGAATTTTTCGTTTAATTCGTTTAGTACGTTCAGCCCAAAAATAAAATTCGGGAATTTTATCCATCTGGAGAGAATTTTATCTTTTACATATAAAGTATATATATGTATATCTCAATCTCATGTAAGATTCATGGATTTTATTGATCTATATTAAAGGCCAAAGTTGACCCATGAGATGAATCATACATAAATGTGAATGTCTATCCACTCATCATTGAGATAGGGAGAACTTACAAATGTGGGTAAAACGAAAAATGATTGTTGATAGGGATGTGGATGGATACAAGGATGGTGTTAATGACATGTTAGTGTGTGTATGGTGAAGATGTGCTCAATTGTATGCCATGTGGTGGAGTGCAATTCTGAGGATGCAAAAATGGTTCCTATCTCCATAACATGCAATTATAAAAGCAAAATGCATAGAAGGGATCTCTATCTTTTGAAGCCAAATATTTTGTGCTTTGATCTCTTGGATGGCTTCTTGTTGATGTTGGGGGCTTTTGAATCAAGCGCGATATGTTGTCTCTTTGCTCTCTAATTGAGTCTCCATCAAGGGGAGAATTATCCCTTTTAGAAGAGTTTATTATGCCCCTTTTGCTTTTGTTATTGCCTTTGGAAAAGTGGATGAGCCTAATATATATAAGCTGTCCTTTATGTATCTCTCACCTACTCAAGGTGTGGGAAAAAAATGCATAAAATTCGTGCACCACGAATTAATTCGTTCTACGAATTTTACGAATTTTATTATGGGCATAAAATTCGCAAATTATTGTACTATGGGCTCACCACCACCACTTGGGTAGCCTTCCTTCAGGAGGCACTCAGACCACCCCCGATGTACCACATACTCCACCCACCTCCACCCGTTACCTATAGCTAGGATATACATATACACTCCCATCATTGGGCCCCCATGTATTAGATGGCCATTATCTGCACAGTCAAAGCCACATCTCCCCACACATTACTACATTATCCCCACTACCTCTCCGTCACCAGGCACACTATCCTGTGGTTGTTTCCATGTTCAGCCTACACAATTTTGTGTAACGAGTACTTTTCCATTTTTTATTTCTACACACGGTTTACTACAGTTCTACATGGTTTTGTCTCATAGGCCAAATTTGGCCTTCAGAAGACGTTAATCTCTCTCTCTCTCTCTCTCTCTCTCTCTCTCTCTCTCTCTCTCTCTCTCTCTCTCTCTCTCTCTCTCTCGCGCGCGATTTTGGGAGTCCATCATCTCGCTATCAATAATGGGATGCAATGATGGCTAGAATCAGGTGACTTCACTTGTTTTCTGTGACTTCACTTGTTTTCTGCACGGTGGTGGATAGAGCAATGTGGATTATATTATTGGGTCTCTCTCTAGAATATCCCTTCTCTCTCCATTGGTCGATGTTTATTAGGGGCATATCACACATACATTAGCCTTAATCTTCTCTCCCCTTTACCGCCAGATCCCCCACCAACTAGACATCTACATACCACCATACACTTCACACACGAACTTTCCCATGTTTACGCACACCATCTTCACTCACAATTACTCTCACTTGATCCAGATGATCCTCTTAAACATGCTCACTTCCCAGATCACATCTATCCTGCACGACTCAACTATATCGAGCTTTCCCCACCATACACATACCTTTTCTCCACTCATTGGTATCATGCTCCATAACAGTTGGTATGATGAGAGTGTCGCAAGCTAAGACGATGCCTCAGAGTCCATGAGGCCCTAGGAGAGATTACACATAGACAAACACAGTGCCGCACGTAGTGACTTACCCGTCATAAACCTGTCGTAAAAAGAGGGAGTGGGAAGAGCACCAGTATTGGGATATATACCACTTACTAATGAGCACGGATTGTTATGATGCATGGCGTCATTTATGAGAGAGGAGACAACCCACCCCATCTAGGACCCTCGGAGATGGCATCGTTATGAGAGAGGAGACAACCCACCCCATCTAGGACCCTCAGATCAGCCACCAATACCTACACCTTAGAGCTCAAGTCCGATTACTTCCACTTTCTTTACAGAGAAGAAGGTGAGAAAAGCTATTTCACGTCTACAACATGGAGAGCCAAAGACCAGTTTGATTTACACGCTTAGTATCTTATATATGGCATGGAGGTATTGGCACCACTCATTACACACCTCTTCAATCAAGCATTGGTCAAGGGGTTCCCACCCTCATGTAAAGAGCATACTATTGTGCCTATTCACAAATTTTGGGATATGATGGACCCTAACACTTACTTGACTATCATGATTGGCCCCATCCTCGCCAAACTTTATGGAGCGATTCTTGAGGAGGAGCTAAGCACTCTTGTTGAGCGAGAGAGTCTCCGGCTCGAGAGCAAGCAAGATTTCGACGCGCCTTTTCTACCATTGACCACATCTTCACTCTCAGATGTCTCATTGATCAAGCAGGGGTAAGGAAGAGGAGTTTGCATTGCTGCTTTGTGGACTTTCACAAAGCATTTGATACAATACCTAGAGAGAGACTTTTCAGAGGGCTCCTTGATCTTTGGATTACAAATGATCTTATTTGGGGTATATATGCTTTATACGATGGGGTATCTGTAGGGTCTCATGTCGAGGAGGGCTTTCCAATCCCTTTATTAGTACTATAGGTGGGAAACAAGGGCGCCCATTATCCCCTACTTTATTTGGGATATACATTGATGAGATTGTATCGTGTAGCATGGTGGTTCAAGAGTGGAGTTGTGGGGCCCATTGTCCATATTTATATTATTTGCAGATGACATTGTCTCGATCTTAGAGTGAGTTGAGGGATTAAAGAGTCACTTACATGCCCCAGATGATTTTGCTCACGGAGAGGCAGTGGTTGGTGGTCACATTGAGGTCATTGATTCATATCTTTATCTTGGGGTTACCTTTACATCGAGGTCAGGTACATTTTCGATGGTCGAGGAAGCCCATGATCGGGTCACTCGTGGATATGCAAGACTAGCATTGATGGAGAGGCAATGTTATAAGGCACACTTTGAGGAGCCTCGCACGAAGGGTTGTCTTTTTGATACACTAGTCAGACTCTCACTCATGTATGGATCATCTGTTTGGGGGCCAAGACTTGAAGACCATATTTGGACACTGTTGGAGAGATCCAAGATACTCATGATGTCTAGGCTTATACATAGCAAACAATCAGTACCACATGACATCATTCAAGCACAACTTGCTACACCCCCGATGATAGTTGAGGCTTTGTTCTAGGTAGTATGTTTTCTCCATAGACTAGAGGATATGGATAGTGGCCGCATCGCACATAAGGCTTTTCAGGCATCACGTGATCTTGCCCTAGTAGGGGACACTTCATGCTGGTATGCACAGACTAGAGATTGATTGCCCATACTAGAGATCGGTTGGCCAATTACGGATTCGGCATGGATTGACTACCGCCCCTAGAATATGATACATATGCTCCCACATATTCACTCTCTTCACATGAGAGGAATAGGATCATACATCAGGAGCTATGGCACATACATATACAGAGGACGTGGATCTTACATGGGGAGACATTGAGTGAAAAAGTTCCATTATCATGAGCTTTTTTTACAAATTTCAGACTAGGGGTTTATTGAGATGCCTCGTTACATGCAGATCTATATGCCACATCACATACGAGTTGCTATCGGGAAGCTTCGAGTATCTTCACACAAGCTAGAGATCGAGAGAGGTCGGGCTAGCTGGACACCTAGAGAGGATCATGTGTACCCGATTTGCCAGACAGGTGTGGAGAGTGAGAATCATTTCGCTATACGATGCTCTGCATATGTCGAGCTTAGGGTAGAGTTCAAGATAGAGGGATCCTTACAATAGTGCATGAGAGAGAGTATGTCGTTTTGGACGATTTCTCATTGCTCCATACAACAGACGCGCGACTCTGATACAGCCTACAGATGCAATGGGTGAGGGTGTCTAGGAGACGATTACTAATTTCTCTAGGAGGATCGAGCCACCGCCGATCCCCAATGGTCGAGGGCTCACTCTCGAGGAAGCAGAGACTCAAAGAGCTAGGAGACGACCGCATGTCCATGTGTATAGGAGACCCATCTCTACCGGCATGAGATATTGAGAATACGGTTACTTCATGCAGCAGCTGCAGCAGATACAACTATCCACACCTTGGCATGTCATTCCAGAGGTTACTTCATCCGACACCCATGTATGAGATCCTTCATCCACTCCACCCCATACTAGGTTCTTGTGTCTACTCATTTTAGTTGCTGCCATTTGAGGGTCGAGGCTGAGCGCCTGGGCATGGATAGCACTAGAGCAAACACAGATACTTATGATTGCCAGACTCATTCGTAGCAAGTCCTCAATACCCCATGACATGGCAGAGCTTGCTAAATCACCAATGCTTATGGAGGCACTCTTCGAGATAGTATGCCTATTGCATAGGGTACGGAGCATGGACAGAGAGCACACGGAGCATGGACAGAGAGCACATCGCTTACAGGGTCCAGGCATCACGAGACATGGCTCTAGGAGGGGACACATCCTCATGGTATGTGCAGAAACAAGATTGGCTGGGCCACAAGGGTTCTGATATAGACAGGCCACTGCTAGTACAGTATGAAACCCAGTCCCTCACCTACTCGCTCTCCCACCAGGAGAAGAAAAGGATCATCGGCAAGGAGATTTGGACACATACATACAGAGGACATGGGTCAGACCAAGTGATACATTGCCACGAAAAATGCTCTACTATCGTGAACATTTTGTATAGATCTCGGACCAGGGTTTTATAGAGACTCCACGATACATGCAGATATACCTTCCACACCATCTACGTGTCGCCTTTGAGCAGCTTCAGGTTCCGTCACATCAGCTCAAGATAGTGAGAGGCCAGGCAGACGGGTCCCTCATGAGGAGCGGTGGTGACCAGTATGCCACACAGAGAGAGTGCGAGGAGCACCTAGTCTCTCTCTCTCATCTTCCAGACCCTACTTTTAATTTGAACGAATGTTTTACTGTATCAGATTTATTTCTCTAATTTGTTCTGGTGGAAATTAATTTGTCTTTGGTCAACTAGGTCCGTTATCAAAGCAGGAAGAAGCTAGCGGAGCAGAGGCCCCGTGTTAAAGGACAGTTTGTTAAGAGAGCGGCACCTGATATTCCAACAGAAATGAACACACGCTCCTGAATGTAGGGCACATTCCCTCATTCCGGATTCAGCAGTTCTATTTTGTTTTTTCCTTTCTGCTATTTCTATGTGGTCATCCCTTGTGTCAAAGCCGCCATGATGTATACCAGTAGAGGAAAAGGTTTGACCAGCATGTATTATATCGTCATCTTCCATCGTCCTATGCTGTTCCTTTTTAGCCATGTTTCATTGAAGTTGACAGTTCTGCCGATGGTTCCGTTGTTGCCTATGAATGCTGCACCTGAAAGTTCTAGGAAGAGAGTTGAGACTTAACAGTTCAAGGCGTAGCCAGTACTTCCTGATAGACAAGGAAAAATAGATTGCACTTGGAATTACATGAGTTTTGGATTATGATTTTTGTAATGGGTTTCTGTGAAAGAATTTATGGAAAAGTTTATCATATCTGAATGTGGAGATTCATGGATGTTTCTCGTTTAACTGCATGCTAGGAGCTTATTAAACCTACGTAGGTAACCGGTTGTCTTCGGATAATTTCATCCGAAAGAAAGGTCAAGGACGTTTTGTGGGATATCTTACTAATCAAATTTCAAGTACATAAAATACTCATTTATTTAAGTGAAGTGGTTTTAATCCAATGTTGGTTGTCTTCCAACAATTTGATGCGAAAGAAGGCCTCAGTAAGTGGTTTTTACTGAAGCCTTCTTTCTCAAGGTTTTAATACAATTATCTTCCAACAATTTGATGCGAAAGAAGGCTTCACGACGTTACAATCTAACTAGCAAATATATTGAATGTACTAGGTTCCACCTTCTTTTTAATTTGTTTAAATTTTTACTTTCATTAGTAGTTTTTTTGAGATATTGAAAGATGCTTTAAAATACTTTGGAAGAATCTCATTAAAGTCAATGTATCTACTACTTGATAACCAAGTTTCTTGTGTCCCAGTTCGCTAGCCTAGTGGTTGGGCCTCTCGCCTCTTGAGGCGGGGGCGAGGGTTCAACCCCTGGCAGCAACATGTAAGGGACATATGAATCTTGGAAAAGTTGTTGTATATGGCAGTTGGCCACCGTTCGTCCATCCCCGCGGTAGTTGTGACCGTTGCTTAACCCAGTCTTGTAAACCCCTGTTCTTGTGGGATAAGGGGGTCCCATGGGTACTATGCCCTTCCTTGTACAGTTGCAATTTCAAAGTTAAAGTCCGGGGGAGTAGGCCTCGGCCGAACCTCCATTAAAAAAAAAAAAAAAAAAAAAACAAAAACAAAAAAAACGCAAGTTTCTTGTGAATTATTTTAGTAAACGGCATGTTTTCATGTAAAAATCCTTTCTCACGTTCGATACTATTACGAATGTCAATACCTATTTCTCCATCAACAATAAGGTTCGATGTTTTAATGAAGTCAATAACTCGATTTATCAATTGATTTTTAATTTGTAAATAGGCATATAGAATGGGAAAGTCTTTTCTATCTTTTTCAAAATCTAATCCGGATATAAAGTTGCGAAACAACACCGTTTTTTTACATGACATAAACGAAGACAAGGTGGAAAAGGCTTCTTGCTCAAATGAAAATCTTGATCCATCTCCTCATTAATCTGAATCTATAGGTTCAAGTAGTACTTTTTCATAGGGGTGTGATACTATGGGATTAAATAAATTGTTTCTCAACCGCATTGTTTGTACACCAAGGTCTTGTTTGTTACGAACTTCCCAAAGAGACAACAAATCCAAATTGTTTTGGTAGCAATCACCCCGTTCTCGGAATCTACGAAATAGGACTGGAAAAACCTAAAGAAATCAAATATGCATTGCTAATTGATTTTTCAGCATTGTCTGTGTGTGTTGTCTGTGCGCGCATGCACAAAAAAAAAACAATTTAATTTTGGGTGGGCATCTCTCTTCAAATAATCTTTTATGTTACGAGAAATGTATATGTGACGTGAGGTGAAAAGACTCCAGTTAACTCAATACAATTCTACTTCCAGGGTAGATCATTGCTTAGTTGGAACTTGGAAGCTCACAATTCCTTTTCCGGTTGTCCCTAATTTTTGGTGGAGAGTCGAATTCTCTTAGTCCAATATAGTCTATGTATGTATGTGGATTAGGGCCCATTAATGATGTGTTCGTCTGAATTAGTTTAATTTTTTAAATGGAGGTTTGGCTAAAGTTTACTCCAAGCTTTTAATTTTTGAAAAAACAAGTGTACAAGGTAAATGGGCACAGACCCACGGGACCCCTCCTTATCTCATAAGTCAAATGTCAAATGAGTGTTTACAAGGCCTGAAGGCTACATGAGGATAAGATAACCTGAAGGCTTCAACTAGATTAACCGTCAGAAGGCTTACATTCATGTGTATCATATACTCATTGTTTTTTTTTAATGGAGGTTCGATAGGTGTATACTCCTGCTGCTTTAGCTTTGAAAGAACAACTCTATAGGTAAATGGGCATTGTGCCCATGGGATCTCTTGTATACCACAAAGCAGGGGTTAGATAAAATTACAATTGGTTACAATGGGTTTAAATTGGCCAAAGTTATTACATGTCCAGCTTGGGTATTGAACACAAGACTTACATCTCAATGCCAAACCAACCCATTTATGGGACATGGACTAAATATGAATTGTTGTTAAAAGTAAAATTTGGTGCTTGATGCAAATGGGTATGGAAATGCGGAACAACTCTCTTTTCTTTCACATAAAACACAAGCATTTGAAAATAGTTTCTTTCTTTTGCATAAATTTCAAATATTAAGAAGTATTCCACATAGAATGATAATCTGTGAGATGTGAGAGGGTTTCTAATAGTCTATGATGCGGTGAAAAAGAAAAGGAATCATAGCGTACATGATGTAGATTCTCAGAAATCGATTATGAGTATTGACTATAGGCATATGATGAAACGTTACAGATAGTTGACAAATGTCTCTATGCATTGCTTTAGTTGAAGAATGTCCCATAGACTTCGCGAATTGAGGTTAGAAAAAAGCCCAAAATGCAACACAAACAATAGTGAAATGTCAGTGAAAAATGTAGATTATTTACAAGCAAGGTTTGTAAAACAATTTTGATTAAAGCTTATGAATTTTGTTGTAAAACCTTTTTTTGTAAATGGAAGTGTTTGGTAAAATCCTTGTAAAATATTTCCTTTTTTACTCGTTCTTCCCATGTACTTAGTCATACTGAAACGTATCCGTGCTACCAATAGTAATCTTGAATCAATAGTCTATCCACAATCATAATCTTTCAGCAAAGTATCGAAGAAGAAATCAATGCATAGAGCAAAGTATCAAAGAAGAAATCAATGCATAGTGCAAAGCTGACTATTATCTAGGTTGCATTATTCGTTATTCGACAATTCATTTATTCATGAATAATTACGAAATTTTATGTCAAACCTTTATTATTCGATCGAATTATTCAGTGCCATGTCAGCTTATTTGGATAGGAGCGAATATTTTTTGCATGGAAATTCGGTGCATTTTTTATCAAAAGCGTTTTTTATCGAAAAACTTTTCGATGGAAAACTATTTCGATCTAAAAGCTATTGATTGAATACTTTTTCGATCAAAAATAATTCGGTCGAATATTGTTTTATATAAGAATATGCTTAGAGTCATTTTTCATAAGAGTTACTTTGTTTTTTATGAATTTACAGTGTCGTACAAAGAACAAGGTATAAGCTCTTGTTAGAAATATTTAGTGTTTTAATATTAAAATAATAAAGAATAATATTTTTGTTAGTGAGTTAAAAACTATTGTGATTATTTGACTCAACATTGATTCTTCACAATAGTATATGTATGTGTATGTATGATTGTGAGTAAAAAATTGTATGTATTGGAAAAGGTTTTATTTTATTTTTTATCATTCAAGGGTTGAGAAGGTGTTAATAAGTGAACTAGAACTTTTCAGGTCTCTAGATGGCTTTGTCTTCTAGAGTTATTAACACCTTCTCAAATCCTTGAATTGTAAAGGGATCCAACGAAGTTTCCTTCGATAGTATGTGTATGTGCATATGAGTTTATAATTATGAATCAAAATCTATTGTGATTTTCTGACTTAACATTGATTCTTACTTCACTATAGTATGTGTAAGTTTGTGTGCATATGATTGAGAATTTATTTACAACATTGATTCTTACTTCACAATAGTACGTGTAAATATATGTCTGTGTATGATTAAGAATTAAAATCTAATATGATTGTTTGACGAAACAATGATTTTTACTTCACAATACTATGTATAATTCTATATGGGTGTATGATTGAGAATTTAAATCTATTGTAATTATCTGACTCAACATTGATTCTTATTTCACAATAGTATGTGTAATTGTATGTGCCACTTAATTCAAATGAATCTATATCGCTTAATCCACATAGTTTGAATGAATACACATCGTTTTCAATATGGTCTCAATCCATCCATATTGGGTATCTTTAAACCATACTGAGCTAGATTCGAGAATACTCTAAGTAGTTCATATGGGTCTACTCTTTTTTATACATCTCTTTCACATGCTAGTTGCAAAGCATATTTGAACTTATAAATCCCTTTTTTATCAATGGATAACTACTTAAATCTATGTATTTCAAAAGTTTCAATAGGAGTATCAAAATCATAAATGTCTCTTGACTTTTATTAAAAGGTGGATGGCTAGTGGATATACATTTGAGTGCAATCCACCAATACTTTCAACTCCACTCATTTCTAGTCGATATTTCCAAATCAGATAGCTTCGGAAAACTGTTTTTTTGTTGGTAAATATGTTGATCTTCAGACATTTTCTCATCTAATACTTGTGATCCTCCTGACATATTGCCAAATTTATCTTCAATATTGATATATGTTGTTCTAGATAGTTGTTCAATGAAATCTTTGTAATTGGATATGTCCATTGCTATAATGATTTGATATTATCTCATTCCATACATGTACGAGCACACAAAATCTTCCAAAAACTTTTACTCGTGCTTATTTATCTTACTTGCCATCTATGCAAATATAAAAAATAGAACATCAGATAAAATTGAATCCGAATTGATAGTAAAACTTTAAAAACCAATCTAATTCATAAAAGCAATAATAAAAACTAATTTTCATAAATAAAATAATAGATACTTAAATACATTTTAAGTACACATATAAATAGATACATCAGTAAGTGTATGGTTAGATAAATCAATAGTATATGTCAAAGAATCAGACATTCATAATAGTTCATATACACTTTCTATACTATGTATGAGTCTTTTCACATGAGTGTATATAACCCTTGTGATAGTAAGAGTCAAAGAATCAGACAGCCACAATAGTTTCTATACACTTTGTGACCTACACTATAATTATGCTCATAATAATCTAAGTGACTATTGTGAGAGTAAGAGTCAAAGAATCAGAGAATCAAAATAGTCCCTATACACTTCCTATACTATTGAGAGAGTAGGAATCAAGGTGGCGATTCAAACAATTTCAATAGATCTATTGCTCAGTTTTATACTATTATGAGAGTAAGAATCAATGTAGCCAGTCAGACAATCATAGTAGTGGTTTATTTTAAATTTTATTCATCAACATATATGAGTAACAAACCCTCTCACGAGTTGAACATGTATACTATTGATTATTAAAAAAACATAAAACTAATTTTATAAATACAAATCACACATATGTAAGAGATAAATATGTGAATCATACAATATGCATGACACAATAAATATAACAATAAAATGGAAAATAAATAAAAAATAGAGCAATACCTGAATGGTATGGTGTGGAAAGGGCTCTATGAATGGTATGATAGTAGTAGAGCTCTATGAACTTCTCAAGAAGCACATGTAGAATGAGCTTTTTGATCGAATGAAAGTATATATATATATTTGCTTAGAAACATGTTTTCAATTAAAAAAATGCTTTCGATAAAAAAAAATTCATTCAAAAGCGCTTTCGATCCAAATTCTTTCGATGAAAACCACCTTCGTGCGTGATTTTTTTCCTTGTTTATTAAGACATCCATGAATAAAACAAACATATTTGGTATCTTTTCATTATTTGATCGAATAAATGGAACCTAGACTCTTATATTAAAAGAGCAGCAAAAAGCAAGAAGAAGAAGAAGGGGAGAGAGGGAGCGAGAGAGAGAGAGAGAGAGAGAGAGAGAGAGAGGAGCAAGAATCCAAAGTGTAGAGTTTAGAAGAAGAAGTAGAAGTAGGATAGATAGATGAAATAATGGGTTATATAGATTGTAAACCTCGTCCTAGTGATGGTAGAACTCACATGTTGAAGTTTTCATTTGTAAACTAGGAATTATAATCAATCACTATTATTCCTAAATAACTTGAATAATGATAAAACTTTTGTTTTTGTATATTAAAATTGTTCAATTTTGGAATGGTGTCTATTGAGTAAATTTAGGATGGGAAGTAGAATCTAGACCTACAAATATTAAGATGGCCACCTTAATGTTTCCTAGTGATTAGGTAAATTAGGATCTGAATAGAACTCAAATGTACTTGATAGAAGAGTATACTGTTATTGTTTGGTGCTTGTGTGTTTTGTAGTTACAATATTTGAATATGGCTAACCTCTCCAATCATATTATCATATGTCATCATCATCCTTAGGAAATTTGTAATCATCTATGAGTCTCACAAAAATGCCCACTTCCTTAAGAAGTGCCTTACTTTGGAATCCATCTTCAGGAACAAGTCTAGCGTAGTCACATTAAGTAGGATTACTCACAGTTTGAGACTCTTAATCTAAATTTCATCAAGAATACCTCAGGTGTTGCTCATGTCTTCCAATCAACAGACTTGGATTCATTCCAATGCTAACACAAAAATGATGACCTCAATGGCATAAGGCTTGCTAAGAAAGGTTCCAAGATATTTGCAAGTAGAACTAGATTAGAAGGCACCCAACAAGAACTAGGCAAGACACTAAGGTAGAGAGAGCTTGATAGAAGTTGGGGCATGCCCATGAGATGTTCTCGCATAACAGATTTGTTGCAAGGAAGAGCAACCAAGTGTTTAAGCCAAACATAATCAGATAAGAAAGGTATCACACCAATAAACTCAAAAGATAGTCCACACTTCCTTTCTAATTTCATAGCGGAAGGCAAAGATGGACGAAATAGTTCTTAGCTTAGCAAGAAAGTTTTAGAAAGTGTTACTTCAGTGGTTGTTAAAATTCCACATCAAATTCTACTATATTTGTTTGGAAGCCCAGAAATGAAGAACTGAAGAACTTCGAATTGCCCAAAAAATCCCCAAAGTTTTCTACATTCACTTAGACTTTCTCTAAAGAATCCATGAACTTTCTCACATTCGCCCAACCTTCCTCCAAAAAAATTCCCTAAACTTCCCTCAATTTGCCCAAACTTCTCCCAAAAATCCTTGAACTTCCTTGTATTCGTTCTTGAGTAGCTTAGATAAAAAATCCGTTGATTCTTCTACATACTTTCCTTGACATTTTTCTCATAGATAAACTTTTCAAGATATTAGATTGGCATATTTTCTATATGCTCATCTGCATTCTGAATAATTGATGATCCCCACAAAGATTAAGAGTTTGTGATATCAAGATAGTAGCCTCATGAGGACATAATTTTGTTGGAACTGACAAAGAGAATCCTCGCCCCGATGAAGCTCAACCTAGTCGTATCAAAACATTGCACTTCACTAAGTTTACAAGCCATTATAATGACAACCTTGATGGGGATATTCATACGTTTAAAAATCATAGTATTTTAGATGGGAAAGGGATATTATTCACGAATGTAGGTTTTTAAAGCCACACTTACAAAGGAATTGAGTGGCTAAAAATATTTGGTCCTACCCCGTGCTCACCCTTATCCACCTAATGTCCCCTTCCGAAGATACCTAGAATATTTGAATGTCCCAAAGGCTCTTTCCAAAATTTCCCTTATCCCCACACTGTTAACCTTAATCCTTCCGGTCCCAACCATATGACCAACCACCACCACTTGAATAGCCATACCTATTTGTTCACAAAAATTTTCGATATCCTCCTCCCCAATATGCTTCACAACCTTTTAATATACCATCAAACTGTTGATATATTTAGGTCATGATGTGTGTGAACACATTAGGGCCACCAAGGCACTTTTTTCCCTCTTTGGGAGGTTTTTTTCCCTGACTTGTATGTACATCTATTGCCCTAATGGGTTACTTATCTTTGTACATTCTAGTGTTAATACATTTCGTATTGTGTGTTATGATCCAAGCTTCTTCTTCTTCCTTGTGTTGTTCATTTATTTCCATAGACCTTGAACTCCAACAATTGGTATCAAAGCAGGTCACCGCTTTATCTAGGGCATCGTAGACACCCTTCTGATCAAAATCTTAGAATTGCACGAAATTTGGTGAGCATACTTAGGGTGAATAGGAGATCAAAACAGCTTTGCTTTCTGGTCGCGAAATTGGGATCTAAGCTTGTTTCGACCTTCGAATGCACTATCACAACACTTATGCAGGCTATTTCATCTTTTTGTGCCAAAGATATATACAGGTTTCAGTTCGCCATTATAAGCATCTCAAAGTCTGCTATAGGTTTAGCAGAACTTGAAAGGGTAGTTCTGTTCAACTTGAGATATAGTCAATTTTCTGCATCAGGGTATTTTAGTGAATGGCCATGGCTGAAAGTCGTGATGTATTCTGTATGTTGGATATTGAGGACAAGTTGGATGGTACAAATTACCCATTATGGGCTTATATGATGCATCATGTACTGGTCGCAAAAGGACTATGGAATATTGTGCAAGGTGTTGAAAAACGTCCTATTACACCTCCAAATACAGGTACTAAAGCTCATGCAAAGATGGGGATATTCTGTAGATTCATGTTTGTGTTGCAACTTGTATTGCACCCACTGTAGAGAAAATTCGTTGGGATGGCAGAGATGTTCAGGCACATGCATTGATAGCCTCTTCTTTCAAACGTGCCATTATTCCTCACATTCGCTCTTGCAGAACAACTAAGGATTCTTGGGATACACTTATCATATCGTATTGTACCAGGCTAGGAATGAGGCTCGTGTTGCTTACCTTCGAAAATAGTTAGAGGGTGAGCATATGAATGGAGGTGATTCTATGTACAATTTTCTAACAAAGATCAAAGATTTGAAGGAACAATTAATTTCTGTTGAGGAAGTTTTGTAGTAAGCAAAAATCTACAAATGTTGCACATTCGAACAAGGAAGACGGAGAGGAGAAGAAATCAGAAAAGCAAAAATTCTATTGTAAGTACTGTAAAGGAAACGATCATGTCATAAAGAACTATCCAAAATTGGCTGCAAAAGAGGCAAAGAAAAAAGATGTTGGAATAGTTGTTGAAGAGGCCTCTATATCAAAAACAGAGTCTGCTAATCTTGTGTAGAATGAAGAATGGGTGTTTACTATTGTTTGTAGTTTTGACCCATCTTCGCATGAACACTGTATGTTTGCATGACTCAAATGTTTGGTACTTTGACAGTGGGGCAACCAAACATATTACCTCACAAGGCAATTTCTTCACTTCACTTGAGCCTGTCCCTATAGGGAATATTGTCACATGTGCCAACTGTTGACGACATGATTGCTCCTACTTCATCTACATTTGTATCCGCATGAGTGCATCTCCATTTTGTATCCAGGAGGCACTCCATTTCTAGTCTATTTCCATTTTATATTGTATTTCCTTTGTATTTGGGTACCTTGCCATGTGCTTCTACCAGTTGTATTCATTCTCCTTTCAGGAGACTTATCCCACATATGATGTACTTTTGAGAGCCCCTCCCAAATCTATATAAGGAGGGCCTCTCCCCTCATTTGTACTTGGTTAGAAGCTTGAGGAGCCTACTCCATGCTCTTGGCAAGCTCATTTCTAATCCACATGAGTTTACCCATTTCATGGTCTACTCATTTTGTGTCTCACACATTCGTTGTTTTGTGAGAGTACTTTACTTTTCATTTTGCTTCTGCGTGTGTACTCTCTACATGGTATCAGAGCGCTAGGTGGAGGTCTTGGTGGTACATTTGGCGGTGATTTTGGTGGTGGTGGTGCTTTACTTTGGTGGTGTGCTTTCTCCTCATAGAGAGAAGCCTTTTGTCATCAATTATTGGGCCTCACTTTGCTGGTTTGCCCACCCTCCCACCCTTTCTTCCTCATTTTGTACCTCTTTAACCCTGTTTTGTCCTCCCACCCACCCTTTTTCTTGCCATTTTTCCCTCCCTCTCACCTTGGTGCTGCCAAGAGCTTATGGCTTATTCCATCTATGTGGTCACATTCATATAATTAGTGATGAATCTCTATTATTAAGTGTGTATAAACACTTTTGTGATATTTAGAGGAGATCCCTTCCTCTTTTGATATTTTGATTGATTACGTGATTCATCTCAGATGGTTAGAGTGTTTATGAACACTGTTTTGATCGGTTATTTGAGCACACACTGTATGTTTGCCTGATAAGTAGCCAATGCACAATTTCTGTACCTACATGGGAAGCTCGGAATTGCGATAGAGAGAGATAAAGAGAACGAGAGCCCTCTCAGGCTGTATCCACACGACTCTCTTATCCACAACTACGTTTGTGTTCTTCCAAGGTCTTGGCCTCTCAGAAAAGCTGTTTCTGTAATCCTCTGACAATTGTGGCTTCTACGTAGTCCAAGAAATCGACGTCCGATCTCTTCTCTGAGAAAGCACGTGCCTGTACAGAGTGCGACAAGGAGTTCCAGTGAGTCTGCCAAGTGTATTGTGAAGCGCATCTTCTGGACGTCACACCCTCAACCTCTGTGTGCGCAGCTTAGTGGCTGCATTCTCATTGTCATCGTGGAAACTACCCATAGACGCATTTTCTGGGTGTTTTAACTATGGAACATTGATCTCCTTCCCCAGCATCTATTGCAAGCTCTTTTCGTAGACCTGATGAACTTCGTCGATGAAACTGACCTAGAGCGTACAAGAAAACACTCATAAACTGAGTTCTCCATACACATGTGATCGCTCAAAGCAACAACAAAATAGAGCCATCTCGGTGCTGGTCATTCTCTACAGAGAAGATACCCTCTGCGCACAGGACTTGACACTCTGAGAGAGAGAGAGAGAGAGAAACTTCTTCTCTATTATGTTGGTGACTTGTTGTAGCTATGAGTAAGCTCGACCTGAGCGCTTCTGTTCTATTGGTGACCTGCGCCATCTCTGTGAGAAGAGAGAGAGAGAGAGAGAGAGAGAGAGAGAGGGCAGTCTTGGACAGCGTTGCAGTGTGAGAATGAAGATAGATATCAGAGGTGATTTGGAGCAGATAAAGTGGATCAGCAAAATTGATCACGTGTAGCTGCTAAATTATGCAAGATAAAGTGGATCAGCAAAATTGATCACGTGTAGCTGCTAAATTATGCAAAATAGCTGTTCTACAAAGCGCACTGCCCACCATATGAATGCATTGCATCCATTCAAATTTGTGCCATGAGCGACTTCACATTTGATATTTTCCAAAAATATGTACGTGCTGGTTCGGATCATTGCTGAAGTAATATATACAGATCCATTGTATCTGTATATTGTCCCCTTAGATTTGGAAGATAGTGTATATCTCACATCACATCAGAACTTTCACGTGATAATTTTGGCATACAATCTGATTCATGCATCTACACTCAACATATTATGCTCATCACCTGCCACGTTGCCCATCCTGTAGCAAGGAAGCTAATGCTACAGGCGATTAGGCAAGTCTGGCCACACTGACATAACAAGAATCAACGACTGGGCATTCTATTTGATGTTCTAGGAGTTCTCTACCATCACTAATCGTCATGCGATTTGTTTTTTTTAGGAGTTCTTTCAAAAATATCTCGATCAGTTTTCCCAGTTGCACTCAGGGCCCACATGGAATCACAAATTGCTAAACAATTTCGAAAAAAAAATGGTCTATTAGTATGGAGAGTTCTCTTAAAATCTGACACTCACTTTTCACTCAATTATATTGTATTCATCAAGAGTTAAACCTCACATTTGGCACCCCTTAACGGGTTTTATTGTATTAACCACGGATCATACTCTTTTCCTCCAGAACACAACTTGGACACTTTGGAACTAAGTGCCCCATCTTTGTACATCAAGAATATAAGAAGAAGAATCTTTTGTGTGTGTACGTGTGGGTTGGAGGCTAGTCTAAGCCCACCCACCAAACTCTCTCCAAGTGTCTAAGCCTACTCTAAGGCTCCATTGGTGTACAATGGGCTAATCTAAGCCCCCTCCTCTCGCGTCGACTTATCTTGGTGTTGTACAAGTGTAGGGCTACTCTAAGCCCTCCCACTCTCCAAGAATTTTAAGTGTGGTATCCAGTTGTTCATTTCAAGCTTTGCAATTATTTTGAAGCGGTATTTTTGGCAAGTGTCTTTGATAGTGTTTCTAAACACTTTATCCTCAAAGGTTTGTACTGACCAAAAGTGAAGGTAGCTCATTATCTATAGCTAACTTCTTATCCTCTTTCATCCCTACTTTTATGCCTAAGGATGAACGCCTCAATGGAAAAAATTACAATCTATGGAAAGATGTCATGCGTGCATATCTCTACACGAATCTCCTTCATGAGGTAGTAGACAGGTCAGACCCCGAACCCAATAGGGATACCAACTTAGACAATTGGCATGTGTGGAATGTCAAGGACAAAAGAGCTTTAGGACAGTTGTTACTTGCTTGTGACGAACTGACGAAAGGACATATCACAGCCTGTAAGACGTCCAAGGATACTTGGGATACGTTAGCCGCTTTGTATGAAGACAAAACACCTTTGAAAATATATGCATTAGAGGCTGAGTTTCATAATTTGACCATTCGGCCACATGACACAATTACCAAGGTCATAGCCCAATTTGAGGACTACCAGCGTAAATCAGCACTATGTGGTAGGCAAATCTCTAGTGAAGGCATGGCTATTAGACTTCTTAACAAGTAACTTAAGTCGTACAAAACATTTGTCATAACTTTGTATAATCACGGCCAAGTCTTAACTTGGGAAGAGGTTCATCGACTATTGCTCCTTCACGACTCACGAGCCAAATCGACTTCCTCCCAAGAGTCTACCATGAAGGCCAAAGGCCCATTCAACAAGGGCAAAACCACAAGTCATCATGCAAGCAATGGATCTAAGCAAGGATCACATAATTCATCGAAGAAGTTCATCTGTAATTTTTGTGAAAAATCAAGACACTTAGAAAAGTTCTTCTATAAAAAGAAACAATCATCCAAGGCGTCTACGTCTAGGCAAGCATCCAAAGGATCCCAACATAGATCCCACTGCTCTAGTGAGGAACTCTTCATCTCCACAGACGCCAATGCCCTAGTTACTTTTAGCTCCCCACATGAGTGGATCTTTGATAGCGGAGCTACCTCCCATATGTGCAAAGACAAGGACTCCTTTGAAGAACTCGAAGAGCACACGGGAGAAGTCTATCTTGGCAACAACAAAAGTTTACCCATCGAAGGAAAAGGGAAAGTTCAAATTACCAACAATCAGGGAGAGTGTTGTTGATATATTTAGGTAGTGATTTGTGTGAACACTCTAGGATCGTCGAGGCACTTTTTTCCCTCTTAACTCCAACAATTGGTATCAGAGCAGGTTGTCGCTTCATCTAGGGCGCCATCGACACTCTTACTGTTGCAGTCTTAAAATCGCACGAATTTTGGTGAGCATACTCAGTGTGTTTCCGAGATCAAAACAGCTTTGCTGTGTGGTGCTGAAATCGAGATCTAAGCTCGTTTCGGCCTCCGAATGCACTATCATAGTGTTTGTGTAGGCTATTTCGTCTTTTTGTACCAAAGCTATATACCAATTTCTGTTCGCCAGTATAAGCGTCTCGAAGTCTGCTACAGGTCTAGCAAAATTCATCTGGGTAGTTGTGTTCAACTTTTTGAGATACAATTAGTTTTCTGCATCAAGGTATTTTAGTGATTGGCTATGGCTGAAAGTAGTGATGTATTCCGTATATTGGCTGTTGAGGATAAGTTGGATGGTACCAACTACCCATTATGGGCTTATATAATGCGACATGTGTTGGTTGCAAAAGGACTGTGGAACATTGTGCAGGGTGTCGAAAAATGTCTTATCACACTTGCAAAAGAAGAAGAGATGCAAATATTGTCGGAAGGCTGGTCATACTATTGATGAGTGTAGAAAGCTTGCTAAACGCAATGAAAAGAAGAAGGAATCCGGCATGTCTATTGCTGAAAATTCAGCAAATGCAAAGAATGATGAAGCTAACATGGCTCAAGATTTTTGGGCATGTGTTGTTACATGTCATTATGATGCTTCTTTACATTCTAAATGCATGGTTGTGAGTGAGGCTGATTCGGATTGGTTCTTTGATAGTGGTGCTTCAAAGCACATAACATCATGCAAAAGATTTTTTGCCTCTTTGAAAGATGCACCTAAAGGAGGACATGTGGTGTGTGCAAACAATGCCTCTTATCCTATCATTGGAATAGGAGAAATTGAGCTTACGGCTGCAAATGGAGGTGTGATTCTCTTGAAAAATGCATTGTATGTGGCCGATATCAAGAAGAACTTAATTTCAGTTCCGTTGATTGCCAAAGCAAGACTTCATGTACACTTTGTTGATGATAAGTGTATGGTTCATGATTTCAGCAATGGCGATGTTATCGTGATGTCCGGTACATTATGTGATGGTTTGTATCGCATGGATACATACAAGAGGGCTGCCTCGAATGCCTTGGTTGCTCATACTTCTTCCATGGCTGAAATGGAGCTTTGGCATGCTCGTTTTGGTCATTTAAACTTCAATAGTTTGCTCTAATTGCAAAAGAAGGACATGGTTATTGGCTTGCCTACACTTGAGTCCATTGAAAAGCATGCATGTGAAGGTTGCATTCTTGGAAAAATGCATCGTGCTTCTTTTCCAAAAGATAGTCACACACACACTACAAGAAAATTGCAACTTGTTCATAGTGATGTATGTGGTCCGGTCAAGACTCCATCTTTTGGGAAGCATATATATTTTGTTACCTTCATTGATGATGCTACTCGCCATACATGGGTGTATCCTATGAGAGCAAAGAATGAGGTATTTTCTTGCTTCAAAGCATTTTTAGCTATGGCTGAAAATTTTTCTTCACAAAAGCTTTTGACTCTACGCACGGATCGTGGTGGTGAGTACATGTCACATGAGTTTAATGCTTTTCTTCGTGAAAGAGGTATTTCACACCAATGTACGGTGCCATATACAACTCAACAAAATGGTGTTGCCGAGCGTAAAAATAGAACTTTACTTGAAATGGCACGATGTATGGTTAAAGGAAAGCATCTTCCTCATAAGTTTTGGATGGAAGCGGTCATGTGTGCAAATTATGTGTTGAATCGCTACCCTATAAAAGCATTGAGAGTCATCACTCCTTATGAGGCTTGGAATGGTCATAAGCCTATGGTTAGTCATATGCGTATGTTTGGTTGTTTGGCATATGCTCTTGTGCCATCACAACAACGTCACAAACTTGATGACAAGGCAAAGAAATGTATATTTGTTGGTTATAGTGCTGAAAGTAAGGGATATCGGTTGTACCATCCATTGACGAACACAATTATTATGATTCGAGATGTGGTATTTGCTGAAAATTCAGTTTTCCCTCTACTTGAATGCAAAAAACTGCCAACAGTTAGCTCACAAGATGTGTTCGATACACTCATGCCTTTGTTCCAAAATGGTGCGCTTGACTATGGCCATGTAGACCAGCCAACTGAGGTTCAAAGGGCTGAAAAATTCCAGCCAAATAGGGCTGAAAATGTGGATAATTTTTAGCCAAACATGGCTGAAAAACTTCAGCCAAAAAATATCAAAACTGTTGGAAATTTCCAGCCATATATGGCTGAACATATGCGACAAAATATTGTTGAAACTGAGCATGAAATTCAGCCCACGCATGATGTACATATTGAAGATGTTTTACATAATGAATGCATGTCTATCAAGAGTGCACAATCTATGCCAAAGTGGCTGAAACAAACTTTGCAGGACAGCAAATTGAGTGCACCTTTACTTGGTAGAACAAGGTCAAGCTCTCATCATGCATCAAGTAATTTTGTGGATTATTCTCTTATTGCTACATCATGTAATGAAGAGCCACTTTCTTTTGAAGATGCATGTGACGATCCACAATGGATGAGTGCTATGCAGTCAGAAATGGATTCCATACATAGGAATGGTACTTGGGAGTTATGTGAATTGCCAAAAGGAAAGAATGCCATTGGTACAAAGTGGGTTTACAAGATTAAGAGAAAATTTGATGGTAGCATTGATCACTACAAAGCTAGATTGGTTGCCAAAGGATATGCG
The DNA here is from genome assembly GCA_020310875.1 of Ceratopteris richardii. NCBI lineage: Eukaryota > Viridiplantae > Streptophyta > Polypodiopsida > Polypodiales > Pteridaceae > Ceratopteris > Ceratopteris richardii. Next base: position 139,780,995 of record CM035429.1, read on the forward strand.
CAACAATATGGCATTGACTATGAGGAAACTTTTGCACCTACTTCACGCATGACTACCATTCGTACCGTGATTGCATTGGCTGCCCATCGAGGTTGGAAAGTGCATCAATTGGACATAAAAACAGCCTTCTTGAATGGGGATTTGCAAGAAGAGGTCTATGTGAAGCAACCTCCTGGATTTGCTATAAATGAAAGGGAAAGAGCATATGGTTTGTCGCTTGCATAAAGCCTTGTATGGTCTCAAGCAAGCTGCACATGAATGGTATGACAAAATACATAAGCACTTGATTGCTCTTGGCTTCACATGTTGTCCGATTGAAAGCACACTCTATGTACACAAAAATGGGGCTGATCTTATAGTGCTTGTTCTTTATGTCGATGACATACTCTTGACTGGGTCATGTAATGCAAAACTTGACATTCTTATGGCTGATTTGCAGCATACTTTTGATATCACTTATCTTGGTCTTTTGAGCTACTATCTTGGCATCCATTTTGTATTCGTTGAGGGGGGAATTGTTATGCATCAAGGAAAGGATGTTGAAAAACTACTTCAGTTGGACAGGATTTAGATTCTCAGTTGAGGATTCCAGTGATGCATTTGACACTTCTCTTTATCAGCAGGTTGTGGGATGTCTTATATATGCATGCAACACAAGGCCCGATATACAGTATGCAGTTTCCCAGTTGAGTCAATTCATGCATAGCCCTGGCACTAAGCATTGGCAAGCGGTGAAACGTGTGTTTAGATATTTTCGAGGCACTTTGAGCTTAGGTCTCTTTTATGGCAGAGATGTCCAGCCATGCTTGCATGCTTTTACAGATAGTGATTGGGTTGGTTGTTATGATACTCGCGTGTCCACTAGTGGTAATTGCTTTTTCCTTGGAGACTCATGCATATCTTGGTTGAGTAAGAAGCAACCTACAGTGGCGACATCGAGTTGTGAAGCTGAGTACAGGGAAGTTTTCACAGCTACAGTGGAGTGTATATTGTTGGAGTTAGACGTCTGCGGAAGCACGCGAACAGCACAAGGAAGAAGAAGAAGCTTGGAGCACAACACACAAGACTGAATGTATTACTAGAGAATGTACAAAGATAAGTAGCCCATTAGGGCAATAGGCGTATATACAAGCCGGGGGAAAAAAACCTCCTAAAGAGGGAAAAAAGTGCCCCGGCGGTCCTAGAGTGTTCACACACATCACTACCTAAATATATCAACAAATCCCCCCTGGGAGTGATGCGGTGAACAAGGAGCTGACACTCATGTATAAGGAAGTGCCGAGCTATGTGGAAATCACTCCACAAAAGAAAGTAAGCCCAAAGCTTTGCGGAAAGCTTCAAACTTCTCCCTAGGCAGAGCCTTCGTGAAAAGGTCTGCAATGTTCTCCTGTGTGGGCACATATGCCAAGCTGATCTCCCCAGCAGAGAACCTCTCCCTGACATAGTGATAATGCACCTCAATGTGCTTAGTGCAAGCATGGAACACAGGGTTCCTCGCAACTGCCAATGCGCTCTGACTGTCAGTGAAGATGGTGGTGGCAGAAGACTGGCCAACACCCAAATCAGCCATAAGGCGTCTGAGCCACACACACTCAACAGTCGCTGTGAAAGCTGCCCTATACTCAGCCTCACAACTGGAAGTGGCCACAGTAGGCTGCTTCTTGCTCAACCAAGATATACATGAGCTACCAAGCATGAAGCAAAAACCACTGGTGGACACACGAGTGTCATAGCAACCAGCCCAATCTGAGTCAGAAAAAGAATGCAAATGTGGCGGTAGTGATCCCCCCTTGGGATAAAACAACCCAAGTAGCCGAGTACCACTCAAGTAGCGAAAGATGCGCTTAACCGCTTTCCAATGCGTGACTCCTGGGCAATGCATAAACCTGCTCATCTGTGAGACAGCAAACTGAATATCTGGCCGAGTAATGCATAAGTAAATCAAGCATCCAACAGCCTGCTGATAGAGAACAGCATCAAATGCATCTCCAGCATCATGAAGACTCAATCGTAAACCTGTCTCCATAGGAGTGGCAATAGGCTTACAGTCTTCAAGGCCAAAACGCTGCAATAATGTGTCAATATATTTCGTTTGACACAAAGCCATTCCACCATCAACTTGCATAAACTGAATGCCCAAATAGTGATGCAAATGCCCCAAATCAGACATCTCAAATGAGGCATGCAAATCAGCCTTGAAATCAGCAATATGCTTCTCAAGAGGACTAGTGAGCAGCATGTCGTCTACATAGACAACAATGATCAGAAGCACATCATTAGCACGCTTAACATATAAGGTGCTTTCAGTTGGACTGTTCTCAAAACCATGTGCAATCAGATAGGCATGTATTTTCTCATACCAAGCACGTGGTGCTTGCTTTAAACCATATAACGCCTTCTTTAACCTGCACACCTGGTTTTCATGCCCTTTCTGCACAAAGCCACGGGGCTGAAAAACATACACTTCTTCATGCAAGTCACCATTCAGAAATGCTGTTTTAATGTCCAACTGATGTACATTCCAACCATGATGGGCTGCAAGTGCACAAATGCTCCGAACAGTAGTCATACGGCATGTAGGTGCAAAGGTCTCATCAAAATCAATGCCTCTTTCCTGCGCATAACCCTTTGCAACAAGCCTAGCCTTATACCTGTCAACTGTACCATCAGGTTTACGCTTCAGCTTGTATACCCACTTAGTGCCAATGGCCTTCTTGCCAGGAGGCAAGTCACATAAAGACCATATACCATTCTTCATTATAGCATCATATTCAGATTGCATAGCAGCCATCCAATTTTCTGAATTTTGTGCTTCATCAAAAGAAACAGGCTCATTCTCATCACAGAGACTAGATGCAGCCATAGCATAGCAATCTGATGCAAAGGAGGTACTATGAGAGCCTGAACGAGTACGATATGACAAAGGTGCATCTAATTTGCTGTCACGCAAAGTCTGCACCAGCCATTTTGGCATAGTTTTTGCCTGTTCAATATCAGCTCTCTCATCAACAAGTGCATCATGTAAATCTGCATCAGAAATGGAATGATCTGCATCATCATATGAAACCTGCAAAGGCTGAGAAGTTGCCTCATTAGGACCAGCGCTAGCCTGTCCACCTGTAAAAAGAGGCATCAAAGTATCATACATGTCTTTGGAGCTAACAGATGTCTCCTTAGTACATGAAAGCAATGGCTGAATAGCATCTTCCACAAAGACAACATCACGGCTAACCAGAATGCGTTTAGTCTGTGGATGATACAGACGATAGCCTTTACTTTCAGAACTGTACCCAACAAAAATACATTTTACTGCCTTATCATCCAATTTTCTGCGATGTTGTTCAGGCACTAATGCATATGCCAAACAACCAAAAACACGCAGATGAGCAACAGATGGCTTGCGGTCATGCCAAGCCTCATATGGAGTGATAGACTGCAACGCTTTGGTGGGACACCTGTTCAGTACATATGCTGCACACATGACAGCCTCAAGCCAGAAACTATGTGGTAAAGCCTGACTTTTGACCATGCACCTCGCCATCTCCATGAGTGACCTGTTCTTTCGTTCAGCAACTCCATTCTGTTGAGGTGTATACGGCACTGTACACTGGTGTTTTATCCCACGTTCAGCCAGAAATGCATTAAAATCTGAAGACATATATTCCCCCCCTCAATCAGAACGGAGGGTGCCCATTTTACATGCTGACAGATTTTCAGCCAAAACCAAAAACTGTTTGAAGCACATGAACACTTCGGACTTTGCTTTGAGTGGATATACCCATGCATGCCTGGAAAAATCATCAATGAAAGTCACGAAGTAAAGGTAATTTCCAAAAGAGGGTGTCTGCATAGGACCACAGACATCACTATGTACAAGCTGCAATTTCTGCATAGCCCGAACTGAACCATCTTTTGGAAAGGAAGAACGCTGCATTTTGCCCAAAATACAGCCTTCACAAACATGTTTTCCAGGTGCCTCAAGTTTGGGCAAAGAGGAAACCATTTCAAATTTCTGCAGGCGTAACAAGCTAGCAAAATTCAGATGACCAAAGCGTGCATGCCAAAGCTTTGCATCTGACATAGCCTAAGAATCATGAACTGCACATGCCGAATCATTCACAGATCTTTCATAGTCTACGAGCTTATACAGCCCACGACATAAAATGCCAGAAGCAATAATCACATCGCCATTTGAGAGATCATGGACTGTACACCTGTCATCAACGAATTTCACAACCAAGCCAATCTTGGCTAATGCAAAAACTGATAACAGGTTCTTTTTGATCCTTGGCACAAATAAAGCATCTGACAAAGTGAAAGAACTACCATCAGCAGTAGTCAGAATGATCTTACCAACTCCCATAACAGGATAAGAGGAGTTATTGGCGCATGTGACAGTATTCCATGTAGGGGCAGGCTCGAGTGAAGAGAAGAAACTGCGCTGCGAGGTAATATGTTTGGTCGCCCCACTGTCAAAGTACCAAACATCTGAGTCTACTGCAGACATGCACTGATCATGAGAAGATGGGTCAAAACTGCAGACAGTAGTAAACGCCCATTCTTCTTCCTGCACAAGATTTGCAGACTCTGTTTTTGGTGTAGAGGCCTCTATAACAACCATTCCAGCCTCTTTCTTCTTTTCCTCGCCTCTTTCTTCTTTGCCTCTTTAGCAGCCAATTTTGGATAGTTCTTTATAATATGATCATTTCCTTTACAGTACTTGCAGAACAATTTCTGCTTTTCTGATTTCTTCTCATCTTTATCCTTTGCCCTTCTGACTAGCCAGGAAAGCTTGATCTGCAACACGCATAATGGACCTGTTCTGCCTGGACTGATCTTCCTGCAACAGAACAGAGACTAATTCCTCAAATGACAAGGCATTCGGATTGCCTTTCATCATCAATCGAAGAGTAGAGGCAAAACTCTGATATGAATCAGGAAGGCCATTCAGAACGGTCTGCACAAGTGAGCTATCTGGTATAACCTCATCAGCAGAAATCAATTGTTCCTTCAGGTCTTTGATCTTTGTAAGAAAACTGTCCATCGAATCACCTTCATTCATGTGCTCACTCTCCAACTGTTTTCGGAGGTAAGCAACACGAGCCTCATTCCTAGCCTGGTACAAAGTGGTAAGTGTATCCCAAGCATCCTTTGCTGTTCTGCAAGAGCGAATGTGAGGAATAATGGCACGTTTGACAGACAAAGCTATCAATGCATGTGCCTGGGCATCCTTGCCATCCCAACGAATCTGCTCTGCAGTAGGTGCAACAGAAACAGCAGCACGAACAGGAATCTGCGGAATATCATCTTCGACACCATCTTCATCAGCTCCAACACCTGTATTTGCAGTACCTGTCGTTACAGGTGTAACAGGACGTCTTTCAACACCCTGCACAATGTTCCACAATCCTTTTGCAACCAGTACATGTCGCATCATATAAGCCCATAATGGGTAGTTGGTACCATCCAACTTATCCTCAACAGCCAACGTACGGAATACATCACTGCTTTCAGCCATGGCCGGTGACTAAAATACCTTGATGCAGAAAATTGACTGTATCTCAAAAAGTTGAACAGAACTGCCCACACGAGTTCTGCTAGACCTGTAGCAAACTTCGAGACGCTTAAACTGGCGAACAGAAACTGGTATATACCTTTGGCACAAAAGGACGAAATAGCCTGCACAAGCACTACGATAGTGCGTTCGGAGGCCGAAACGAGCTCAGATCGCGATTTCGGCACCACATAGCAAAGCTGTTTTGATATCGGAAACACCCTGAGTATGCTCACCAAATTTTGTGCGAATCTGAGACTGCAAACGGAGGAGTGTCGATGGCGCCCTAGAAGAAGCAACGAACTGCTCTGATACCAATTGTTGGAGTTAGACGTCTGCGGAAGCACCGGAACAGCACAAGGAAGAAGAAGAAGCTTGGAGCACAACACACAAGACTGAATGTATTACTAGAGAATGTACAAAGATAAGTAGCCCATTAGGGCAATAGGCGTATATACAAGCCGGGGGAAAAAAACCTCCTAAAGAGGGAAAAAAGTGCCCCGGCGGTCCTAGAGTGTTCACACACATCACTACCTAAATATATCAACATATATGGCTGAGACGCCTATTGATGGATCTTTGCATGGAGATTGATGCTGCTACGCATATTCTCACAGATAGTCAGAGTGCTTTGGCTGTTGCACGAAACCCAGTGTTTCATGCACGGACCAAACATATTGAGGTGCATTATCACTATGTGAGAGAGCGCCTTCATGCAGGAGATATTGATTTGGTATATGTGCCTACACAAGATAATGTGGCAGACATATTCACCAAAGCTCTTCCACGGGAAAAGTTTGAAGCTTTTCGCAAAGCTTTAGGCTTGTTACCTTGTGGGGGCTGATCTGTCACTCTCTGTATGTGTTCACATCATTCGCTCCAGGGGGGTTTGTTACACTTATGTGTTCCTCGAGTAGCTTTGATGTGAACCTTTTCCCTATACATGGGCACTTTTTACTCTAGTGCTGGCTAGAGGTTTTTTCCCCATGTTACCATATACTTGATACTCTCATATGTGGTGGTACTTTGTACTTAGGGATATTATTCAGCTCTTACTTCAGTTCAGTTCATCGATCAATAGAGAGAGCTATTCTAGCCATCGTCTTCTCCGTGTGTCTTGCTGCGTTTGTGCTCTTTGTGTGTGCTTCTCGTGTGTCTCTCGCACTTCTACACACACCATACTCTCATATGTGGTAACATGGGGAAAAAACCTCTAGCCAGCACTAGAGTAAAAAGTGCCCATGTATAGGGAAAAGGTTCACATCAAAGCTACTCGAGGAACACATAAGTGTAACACATAAACCTGCTCATCTGTGAGACAACAAACTGAATATCTGGCTGAGTAATGCATAAGTAAATCAAGCATCCAACAACCTACTGATAGAGAACAACATCAAATGCATCTCCAACATCATGAAGACTCAATCATAAACCTCTATCCATAGGAGTTACAATAGGTTTACAATCTTCAAGGCCAAAACGCTGCTATAATGTGTCAATATATTTCGTTTGACACAAAGCTATTCTGCCATCAATGTGCATAAACTAAATGCCCAAATAATGATGCAAATGCCCCAAATCATACATCTCAAATGATGCATGAAAATCAGCCTTAAAAACAGTAATATGCTTTTCATGAGGAATAGTGAGCAGCATGTCATTAACATACACAACAATGATCAGAAGCACATCATTAGCACACTTAACAGATAAGGTGCTTTAAATTGGACTATTCTCAAAACCATGTGCAATCAGATAAGCATGTATCTTTTCATACCAAGCACGTGGTGCTTGCTATAAACCATATAATGCCTTCTTTAACCTGCACATCTGGTTTTCGTGCCCTTTTTGCACAAAGCCATGGGGCTGAAAAACAAACACTTCTTCACGTAAGTCACCATTCAAAAATGTTGTTTTAATATCCAACTGATGTACATTCCAACCATGATGAGCTACAAGTGCACATATGCTACAGGATCAAAGGTTTCATCAAAATCAATGCCTCGTTTCTACGCATAACCCTTTGCAACAAGCCTAGCCTTATACCTGTCAACTGTTCCATTAGGTTTACGCTTAATCTTGAATATCCACTTAGTGCCAATGGCCTTCTTGCCAGGAGGCGATTCACAAAAAGGCTAGGTACTATTTTTCATGATAGCATCATATTCATATTGCATTGCAACCATCCAATGTTCAAAATTGTGTGCTTCATCAAACGAAACAGGAATAGTCTCATCACGAAGACTAGATGTAGCCATAGCAAAGCAATCTGATGCAAAAGAGGCACTAAGAGAGCCTGAACAAGTACGGTATGACAGAGGTGCATCTAGTTTGCTATCACGCAAAGTCTGTACCAGAAATAGAATGATCCTCATCATCACATGAAACTTGTAAAGGTTGAGAAGTTGCCTCAATAGGACAAGCACTAGAAGATCCACATGTAAAAAGAGGCATCAAGTATTGTACATGTCTTGGGAGTTAACAGATGTCTCTTTCATACATGAAAGTAAAGGCTGAATAGCATCTTCCACAAAAGCAACATCATGGCTAACCAAAATGCGTTTAGTTTGTGGATGATGCAGATGATAGCCTTTGCTTTCAGAATCTACCCAACAAAAATACAATTTACTACTTTATCATCCAACTTCCTCTGATGTTGTTCAAGCACTAATGCATATGCCAGACAACCAAAAACACGCAGATGAGCAATAGATGGCTTGCAACCATGCCAAGCCTCATATGGAGTGATAGACTACAGTGCTTTAGTGGGACACGTATTAAGTACATATGTTGTACACATGATAGCCTCAAGCGAGAAACTATGTGGTAAAGCTTGACTCTTGACCATACACCTCGCCATCTCCATGAGTGACCTATTCTTTAGTTTAGCAACTCCATTCTATTGAGGTGTATACAACACTGTACATTGATGTTTTATCCCATGTCTAGCCAGAAATGCATTAAAGTCAGAAGACATATATTTCCCCCCTCGATCAGAACGGAGGGTGTCCATTTTACATGTTCACATATTTTTAGCCAAAATCAAAAACTATTTGAAGCACATGAACACTTTGAACATTGCTTTCAATGGATATACCCATGCATGCCTAAAAAAATCATCAATGAAAGTCACGAAGTAAAGATAGTTTCCAAAAGAGGGTGTCTGCATAGGACCACAAACATCACTATTAACAAGCTGTAATTTTTTAGTAGCTCAAATTGAACCATCTTTTGGAAACGAGGAACGTTGCGTTTTGCACAAAATATAGCCTTCACAGATATGTTTTCGGGTGCCTCAAGTTTGGGCAAAGAGGACACCATTTCAGATTTCTACAATCGTAGCAAACTAGCAAAATTCAGATGACTAAAGCATTTTTGCCAAAGCTTTGCATCTGACATAGCCTCTGAATCATGTACTGCACATGTCGAATCATTCATAGTTTTTTCATAGTTTATGAGCTTATATAGCCCACAACATAAAATGCCACAAGCAATAATCATGTTGCCATTTGACAGATCATGAACTATATATCTGTCATCAACAAATTTCACAACCAAGCCTATCTTGGCTAATGTAGAAACTGATAACAGATTTTTCTTGGTCCGTGGCACAAATTAAGCATTTGACAAAGTGAAAGAACTACCATCAACAGTAGTCCAAATGATCTTACCAACTCCCATGACAGGATTAGAGGATTTGTTGGTGCATGTGACAGTATTCCCTGCAGGGGCAGGCTCGAGTGAAGATGGGTCAAAACTGGAAATAGTAGTAAATGCACATTCTTCATTTTGCATGAGATTTGCAGAATCTCTTTTTGGTGTAGAGGCCTCTGTAACAACCATTCTAGCCTCTTTTTTCTTTGCCTCTTTTGCAGCCAGTTTTGGACAATTCTTTATGATATGATCGTTTCCTTTATAGTACTTACAAAATAATTTTTGCTTTTTTGGTTTCTTCTCATCTTTGTCTTCCTTCTTCAAATGTGGAGCATTTGCAGATTTCTGCTTACTAGTAGATGAGCTCCATTTACCTTTGCCCTTCTGACTAGCTAGGAAAGCTTGATCTGCAACATGCATAATGGACCTATTCTACCTAAACTGATCTTCTTGCAATAGAGCAGGGACTAACTCCTCAAATTTCAAGGCATTTGGATTGCCTTTCATCACCAAACAAAGAGTAGATGCAAAACTCTAATATGAATAAGGAAGACCATTCAAAATGGTCTGCACAAGTGAGCTATCTCATATAACTTCATCAGTAGAAATCAAATGTTCCTTCACATCTTTGATCTTTGTTAGAAAACTATCCATAAAATCACCTTCATTCTTATGCTCACTCTCCAACTATTTTTGGAGGTAAGCAACACGAGCCTAAGTGTGTCCCAATCATCCTTAGCTATTCTGCAAGAGCGAATGTGAGGAGTAATGGCACATTTGACAGACAAGGCTATCAATGCATGTGCCTGAGCATCTCTACCATCCCAATGAATTTGCTCTATAGGAGGTGTAGCAAAAACTACAACATGAACATGAATCTGAAGAATATCAACATCTTCAATGCCATCTGCATCAGCTTTAATACCTATATTTGCAGGTGTAATAGGACGTTTTTCAACACCCTACACAATGTTCCACAGTCCTTTTGCAACCAATACATGTCGCATCATATAAGCCGACAGTGGGTAATTCGTACCATCCAAATTATCCTCAACAACCAACATACGAAATACATCACTACTTTTAGCCATGACCACTAACTAAAATACCCTAATGCAAAAAAATGACTATATCTGAAAAAGTTGAATAGGACTACCCTGAGATGTTCTACTAGATCTATAGAAAACTCCGAGATGCTTATACTGGCCAACTGAAACCTGTATATATCTTTGGCACAAAAAGACAAAATAGCCTTCACAAGCACTATGATAGTGGGTTCAAAGGCCGAAACTAGCTTAGATTGTGATTTCAACACCACAGAGCAAGGCCTATTTTGATCTCCTAATCACCCTGAGTATGCTCACCAAATTTCATGCGATTTTGAGACTGTAACTAGAGGGGTGTCGACGACACCCTAGATGAAGCGACGACTTGCTCTGATACCAATTGTTGGAATTAGATGTCTACAGAAGCAGAAAAACAGCACAAGGAAGAAGAACAAGCTTGGAGCACAACACACAAGGGAAAAAACCTCCTAAAGAGGGGAAAAAGTACCCCGACGGTCTTAGTGTGTTCACACACATCACTACCTAAATATATCAACATATATGTCTTTTGAATTTAATGCATTTTTGGCTGAACGTGGGATAAAACATCAGTGTACAGTGCGGTATATACCTCAACACAATGAAGTTACTGAACGGAAGAACAGGTCACTCATGGAGATGGCGATGTGTATGGTCAAGAGTCAGGCTTTACCACAGTTTTTGGCTTGAGGCTGTTATGTGTGCAATATATGTACTTAACAGGTGTCCCACTAAATCATTGTAGTCTATCACTCCATATGAGGCTTAGCATGGTCGCAAGCCATCTGTTGCTCATCTATGTGTTTTTACTTGTTTGGCATATGCATTAGTGCATGAACAACAATGCAAAAAATTGGATGATAGAGCAGTAAAATGTATTTTTGTTGGGCACAATTCTGAAAGTAAAGGCTATCGTCTATATCATCCACAAACTAAATGCATTTGGTTAGCCGTGATGTTGTTTTTGTGGAAGATGCTATTCACCCATTACTTTCATGTACTAAGAAGACATATGTTACCTCCAAAGACATGTAAGATACTTTGCTGCCTCTTTTTACACGTGGATAGTCTAGTGCTAGTCCTAATGAGGCAACTTCTCAGCCTTTACAAGTTTCATGTGATGATGTAGATCATTCCATTTCTGATGCAGATTTACATGATGAACTTATTGATGATAGATATGATATTAAGGAGGCAAAAACTATGCCAAAATGGCTGGTGCAGACTTTGCATGACAAGACATTAGATGCACCTCTATCATATCGTACTCGTTCAGGCTCTCATAGAGCCTCCTTTGCATCAGATTGCTATGCTATGGCTACATCTAGTATTTGTGATGAGACTGAGCCTGTTTTGTTTGATGAAGCACAAAATTCTGAACATTAGATGGCTACAATGCAATCTGAATATGATGCTATCATGAAAAATGGTACCTAGTATTTATGTGACTTTCCTTCTAGCAAGAAGGCCATTGGCACTAAGTGGGTATACAAGCTGAAACATAAACCTGATGGAACAGTTGAAAGGTATAAAACTACGCTTGTTGCAAAGGGTTATGCACAAGAAAAAGGCATTGATTTTGATGAGATCTTTGCACCTACATGTCGAATGACTACTGTTCATAGCATCTATGCACTTGTAGCTCATCATGGTTGGAATGTACATCATTTGGACATTAAAATTGCATTTCTAAATAGTGTCTTGCATGAAGAAGTGTATGTTTTTCAGCCCCATGGATTTGTGCAGAAAGGGCATGAAAACCAAGTGTCTAGGTTAAAGAAGGCATTATATGGTTTAAAGCAAGCACCACGGCTTGGTATGAAAAGATACATGCCTATTTGATTGCATATGGTTTTGGAACAGTCCAACTGAGAGGACCTTATATATTAAGCATGCTAGTGATGTGCTTCTGATCATTGTTGTGTATGTTGATGACATGCTGCTCATTGGTCCTCATGAGAAGCATATCACTAATTTGAAGGTTGATTTGCATGCGTCATTTGAGATGTTAGATTTGGGGATTCACATCATTATTTGGGCATTCAATTTATGCAAGTTGATGGTGGAATAGCTTTGTGTCAAACGAATTATATTGACACAGTATTGTAGCATTTTGGCCTTGAAGACTGTAAACATATTGCCACTCCTATGTAGACAAGTTTATGATTGAGTCTTCATGATGCTAGAGATGCATTTGATGTTGTTCTCTATCAGTAGGATGTTGGATGCTTGATTTACTTATGCATTACTAAGCCAGATATTCAATTGATGTCTCACAGATGAGCAGGCTTATGCATTGCCTAGGTGTCAAGCTTTGGCAGGCGGTTAAGTGGATTTTTTGCTACTTAAGTGGTACCTGGCTACTTGGATTGTTTTATCCCAAGGGGGGATCACTACCACCATATTTGCATGCTTTTTTTTACTCAAACTGGGCTGGTTGTTATGACACTCGTGTGTCCACTAGTGGTTTTTGCTTCATGCTTGGCACCTCATGCATATCTTTGTTGAGCAAGAAGCAGCCTAATATGACCACTTCCAGTTGTGAGGCTGAGTATAGGGTAGCCTTCACAACAACTATTGAGTGTGTGTGGCTCAGATGCCTTATGGTTGATTTGGATGTTGGTCAGTCTTTTGCCACCACCATCTTCACTCACAGTCAGAGCGCATTGGAAATTGTGAGGAACCCTATGTTCCATGCTCGCACTAAGCACATTGAGGTGCATTATCATTATGTCAGGGAGAGTTTCTCTGCTAGAGAGATCAGCTTGGCATATGTGCCCGTGTAGGAGAACTTTGCACACCTTTTCATGAAGGCTCTGCCTAGGGAGAAGTTTGAAGCTTTCTGCAAAGCTTTGGGCTTGCTTCCTTTTGTGGATTGATTCCACATAGCTTGGCACTTCCTTATACATGAGTGCCAACTCCTTGTTCACCGCATCACTCCCAGGGGGGATTTGTTGACATATTTAGGTAGTGATGTGTGTGAACACACTAGGACCGTCGAGGCACTCTTTTCTCTGTTTAGGAGGTTTTTTTCCCCGTCTTCTATGTATGCCTATTGCCCTAACGAGTTACTTATCTTTGTAAATTTTTGTGGTAATACATTTAGTATAATTGATGAGGACTTTTAACTTGAGAAAACACTAGCAATATGCAACTATATCTTGCTGAAGTTCTTGTCTCTCACAACTTTTTCTACTTTGAGCTCACAATAGCATGCGAATAATTCACCTTTTGGATCCCGATCGAGATTAGTCCACTTCTCTTGCTCTAAGTCACTATATAGTACTGAACATACTCCGAGTACCTCCTTACTCATGCACCCCCGTGTCACTTATTTCTTGGTTCCTTTCCTTTCACTCACTCTTGGCTCCTTCCTCTCTCTCACTCAATCACAATTACTCACTCTCGTGAGCTTACACCTACAGCCACTTTTATATGCTCATGCGCACACCCCCTCATTCACATGCACATTCATGCTTTCTCACTTGCACCCCTCTCTCTCTCTCATCTCTCTCTCTCTCTCTCTCTCTCTCTCTCTCTCTCTCTCTTTTACTCACACTTCCCGATTCCACTTAGTTCCTTGTTCTCCCTCTTTCACTTGCTCTTCCCCACACACTTTCACTCATATACGCACCCTCACCCTCTTTTGCACACACCTTTTGTTTCCACATACGCAACTTACACAGACTCCCTTACAAACCCCAAACACATTCCTTTCTTCTTTCACTCTTTCTCACTCGTTCCCTGCCATTCGTGCACTTGCACATAGAATAGCTAACTCCATCATTATAAATATTATCTCACTCGTTCCCTGCCATTCGTGCACTTGCACATAGAATAGCTAACTCCATCATTATAAAGATAATATGAAACTTTATTAGATGATCAAGAGATGGCCGACATGGAGAGAATGGAGGGACGGGCCCTGGTGAATCTCTGTCACTATAAGGCAAGATCCAGAGGACTTCAGGCAACAACACTTTAATTATTCCTTTCATGAAAGTGAAATTCACGTCCCAAAGAATACGAGCTTTGAAGTATCATATCATCTGTAATAGGAGTACCTCAACTAATGACGGACCAACAGCTACCGATCTCATTTGCAATTGGATCACCAAAATTTTACACAACTTAGGGTATGCATAGTGTATATGCGTATAATGGAAGCAAAACTCATACGATTATTACAGATTATTACATGCCATCCCATGTCCCATCGTAAGTGCACTTAAAGTATGTCCCATGGTAAGTGCACTTAAAGTATGTCCCATGGTAAGTGCACTTAAAGTAAAAGTAAACCTACTAGTATTTCAATCATTCGAATACAGGCTATTAAGGTTCCTTTAACATCGCAACAATTCCACAAAAAACAGTTGCCATATATCATCGAAAGATACCGACATATTCCCCTGAACATAAAAGACAGGACGGTCACAAATGACTATACACGTATCAGATCCTTCATGACTCTTCACTAGAAGTGTGATCTTCTGGGAAGAAAAGTGTTGTATAGTACGTAAAAGAGCATTCAAAGGTTAAAATTATCCCAACCCACTCGAATTTAAGTCATGAGAAAGATTACAACAGTTGAGTACATAGTTGTGGCATCGGAGGTTACAGCCGACTAAGATAAAGCCAAGCGAACAAATGATAGAAGTGCTTCAATGAAAAACATTCTGAGAGGACAAGAACATGGATCCATGAAAAAACCCAGATAGTGAACATCATCCGCACATGGAACTAGAGGACATAGTATCCCTCTGCTAATGAGAATGTAGAGCAAGAGCGAAGCTGGAATTCATGAGCATCGTGGCCAGTCACTCCCTTGGCATCAAAGTTGGACTGTAGCTCCACTGAGACCTCCTCTCCTACACTAGGTAAACTATCCACTCCTTCTACTATCCGAACAGACCAACATCCCTCCCTCCAGGACAATTGTCTCCTATCTAAGCCCACTCGAACCTCCCCAACTGCTCCCTCTCCTTTGCCGATGTATGGATGTGTATCCAACATGCAAATCACATGAACGAATTCCCTTCGACTTCCCTTTCTGATGACACACATGAATACCACACCCTCCACAGTTGGCTGCCTGCAGGCTCCCGAAAAAAGGAGAGAGTCCAATGAAGTATTGCTCGTGCAAATTTAGGGGCCATAACCCTTCTGCCCTCCTGATTCTTCCTTCTGACACTTCTTGACAGAGGGTAGGTAGAATGCCGCCCACCCCCCTGCAGACTCTACCATGCATGAAGAATGACATTTTATTGATTCCACTTCTGGGAAACAATAGGTAATTTTTTTATAACGCAAGAGCTAGGAAGAACTTTAAATGCTTCGAATTTGTAAATGAGATTAAGAGCCATTGCCTCCCATGTCACAGTGTCTCTGCTTGGCATGTTATCAAACACTATACGGGCCTCTTGTGGACCTCCATACTAGCAACATATCGACAAGAGCATTGTTTATGTTTCAGTCTGAATCGAATCCACTATAGTATAGTGTTCTTGCATCTGACAAAGCACCTTGTTTTTGTACGTAGGTAGGAATCATAGCACCCTAAGCAACTGCATTGTAATTTCACAGCAGTTGAAATAAGACATGTGCATCCGATAGACAACCACACTTTCCATACATATCGATTAGAATTGTTGTGAGTAGCCTCGTTTTGTCCAAAACAATCAAGCACTTGCTCACGCAACTCTCCCTTTGCATATCGTGTCCTCTAGTGCATTTCCCACATCGGCCTCACACTCTGACAAGCTCTTAAGCTGTAAACAAAGGTAACAACATTGGGTGGAACTCCTTCAAGCTCCATTTAGCACCACATCCTTGTGCTTCCCCCCCACGTAGAACACATTTTTCCACTTCAAAGTACCTCCAATCAAGCATACATTCCCCACAATGAAGACATGTTAGTGCAACAAAACATCAATAGTTATAGTCAACATACTCCCCCCTTCTAGTTGCGAAGTCATCCCCGACGAGGGTTTCCACCATCCGATGCACTTTGCTTTTTACCTGCCACTCATTCAAATCTTTAGCTCACTTCAAGTGCCATAACCTAATTATTCAACCATGCAACCGTGAAGAATCACACAAAGACATGTTTCTAACCCTTTACTCATATCTAGTTCTTATGCACAAAAATTCCTTTCCCATTTTCATCTCACCTTACCATCCACATCATCACTTGTATCCATACATGCACATACTCACCTCCATTGCAACCAGAGTCAGATGCTCCCATACCTGCTCTTACATGTTCATATGCGGATTCTTTCACATTCCATTTCTCCCTCTAACAAAACTCAGCAAAGCATGTCATCCATACATGTCCCATAATCTTAATCGTGAGTGCATTGAATAAAACTAGAAACCCAAAAGCACAAACGACGCAATCATAAGAACAATTCTCCCAAGACTATTCTGCAACAAAACTCAACAATGCATGTCATTAATCAAACAAAATCATTTGTATACCTTGACCTTAGCAAATTTGTCCTTCGTCGTCGCACTCCTGTCACCTATGCCCCATCTAATAAATCCTCGGTAATTTTTTTAGAGATTCTAGGAAGCTCGTGATTTGAGTCGTAGAAGTGAGATGCAAATATTTTTTGATAAAGACGTTCTTCGGTAGTATCGTCATGCCTTTCAAAATCATGCGTAGTGGCTATACCGAACAAGATACGACGAGTAGTTGGGTCTTGGGATAGACCCAACGAATAGATCAATCCAGAAAACATAGAAAAGGGAATCAACAAAAACATATATAACCATGCATCCATATCCAAGAACTCCTATACTTGCCATATATATATATATATATATATATATATATATATATATATATATATATATATATATATATATATATATATATATATATATATATATATATATATATATATATATATATATATATATATATATATATATATATATATATATATATATATATATATATAAGTGAAAATGAGGCCATCTAAAATGTAGCCTCCCTCACATCCCAAAAAACTGATCCCCTACAATGGAACAAGACATAAGCAAAGAATTCCCAGGGAGTGCATACACCATTATGAACCTACAAAATGGACCTATCAGTAACATAGGAAAGACCAAATCCAACAAATTGCTTACAACTAAGAGGAGCCATGTGTGCTAGTGTTGGTTTACACATTCTTTGACACTTGTCACATTTGTTACAATAAGTGTGAGAGTCCTTGAACAGCGTCGGCTACCAATATCCTACCAACAAGACCTTTCTGTCCGTCAAGTCGCTAGCAAAATGCCCACCATAAGGTTCATCATGCAATGCCCTTAGAACTATGGTTTCCTCTTCTTCCCCTAGACACCTTCGATAAATGCTTTCATGAACAAAGTACCGATAGAGCTGTCCGCCAATGATACTATGGTGTTTTGCGAGTGCTAACAATTTTTTCTTATCTCTTTTGCTCACTTCCGACGGGTACTTGGCCATACACAAGAAGTTCATCAAATCAGCATACCATGGTACTTTGGCATCGACCTAGAATAGATGACCATCAAGAGCATCATCGGGCACACGAGAGATTGGTTCTTTATTAATGATTCGAGACAAGTGATCTGTGAGCATGTGCACTTTCCCTGGTTTGGTTACCATTGTAAATTGAAATTCTTGCAAAAGTAACATCCTACTCATCAATCGTCTTGATAACTTGGGTTTGTTGATGATATACTTTAGGACTTCATGATCCACATAAAATGTGAAGTGCTTGCCCATCAAATAGTGCCGACGCTTGTTTATGACAAAGATCATTGATAGGCGCTCCTTTTTCGTAGTCGTGTAGTTCCTCTCGGCACTGTTCAGGTTTTGACTTGTGCAATAAATTGGATGGTCCCAATTTCTTTTCGTCTGCTTTGCAAAGCACTTCCCGGATCGTGGTATGGGAAGCATCTATATGCATACGAAACTCTTTTGTCCAATTAGGTGCTACCAAAATTGGCACATTTATCAACTTCTCTTTAATAGAGTTGAATGCAGTTTGACGGTTCAATATAAATCGCTAGTAATAGTTAGCATGTCCTAAGATCCCCTAAGTTGCCATAGATTTTGAGGAGGTGGGAGTCATCCGATTTTATCCACCTTATCCTCATCAATGGAATTTCCTTTTTCAGAAATCACATGTCCAAAGATCAATCCCTTTCATACTCCAAACATACATTTTTTGAGATTCAACACGATGCCCTTTTCAACGCTTCTTTTTAGAATGGCTTTGATTCTTTCCGTCATATTCTCAAAGTCTCCTTGGATGGCAAAGTCATCGAGGAATATCTCCATCCAATCCTGCAAATAATCTTGATATGCTATGATTATTGCCCTCCAGAACATTGTTGGAGCATTGCATAGCCCAAATGGCATGCCAATATATGTATGTACCCCATTTTGTGGTGAAAGTAGTTTTTGGCTGATCTTCTTCATAAATTTGAACTTGATTGTATCCGCTGAAGCCATCTAAAAAAAATTACAATTTGTGACCAGCTACTTTGTCCAAGATTTGGTTAGTAAACGGCAAGGGAAAGCGGTCCTTCTTCGTTCGTTCATTCAGCTTTTGATAGTCTACGCAAATGCAAATTTTATTGTTCTTTTTTGGGACAACCACAATTGATGATACCCATTCGATGAATGCAACAGGGTATATGAATCCTATTTCCAATAACTTGGTCAATTCCATTTTGATCAATTCTGAGTAGACTAGATTTGTCCACCTGAGTCATTGACATATTGGCCTGGCCCCTTCTTCCAAGTCTATATAATGCTAAGAATTTGGGGATCAATCCCTCTCAGATCAATATATGACCATGCAAAGGCCGTGCTATAATTCTTCAGTACCGATTTGATGCTTTTCTATACATCAACTGGTAACTCTAATCTAATGCTCAAGTACTTTTTTGGGAAAACTTCCCACTTTTCCACATTACCTTCTCTCAAATACCCTTCACCTCTCAATATTGCTTTGATTGAAAAGTGCTCCCTGGTCACGAGCACATGGCTGGCCAGTAAATCGTTGGGATTCTTGATTTTTGCTCCTACTTCTGATTCTTGACATTTCTTTTGGAGCTCTACTTCTAGGGCCCTAATCCTTTCTCTTAACTGTCTTACCTCCATTGATGAAACGAGTTCGTGTTTTAACTCTTCTTGTGAAGTTTCATTTTCCAAGGACTTGGCAGCTTTGTTTTCGCTTGAGTCTATACTCATCATGTAGTGGTCAAGTTGAATCATGCATGTCAGCCATCCTAGCAATTCCTGGTCTGAATCATCCTTGTAAGCTAATAGGGTTCTTATACTCGCCCAGTTTTGTGTTTTGGAATTTAAATAATTGCACATTGAACTTATCCTGAAGAAGATCCTTGTGAGTCTCCATGTGCAAGGAAAACCTTACTCGTGTCATCTCTTGCCTTACTTTTTCCTTTGCTTTTCTCTCCATTTCATCGGTTGTCATCAACTTCTTGTTGGTCGAATTTGGAGACACTTTGATTTGTACTTGGTCACACTTTCACCCAATTGTTATAAATCCTGGGCGCCAATCATGCATATAGTTGGCTTGCACTAGCCATGGCCGCCCCAATAAGATAGAGAAGGTGGCTTCTGACGTTCTTGGTCAGACTATCATGTAAGCGATGCTAGACTCTAATCCCCTCACAACTGTGCTTACATTCTTCAAAAGACCAGCCAGTTTTACATGAGTTTGATCCGCCATCCTGAGGGACATTGGAGTCTCTTCCATGTGGTTTAAGCCAAATTCATCATGTACTCAGTCATTAGATTGACAGATGCCTCACTATCCAATTGGGCACCTGGGATTGCATATCCCTTAATTCCAATCGTCACGGCAAGAGCGTTCGAATCAATCTATGTTGTAATACTTTGAATGATGCCCTGAATGTCTTTCTCTCATTTTCTCTTGTCCTAGGATTTTCGGGGCTTTTTGATATATTCATTGTAAAACTACTTCCTACATGCAAGGGAACATCTTAGCAACATACCGATGTCTAAAGTAACTTTCATTTTAGCTAGCAATTTCACAATCTCAATTTCCTTCGTGCTTTGCCTTTCCTTACAACATTTCGGAGCCTTCAACCTCTTAGGGAATGGAGCAATGTTTGGCACAAAATTCTTTGCCACTGGTGGAAGTACCTCGATTTCATCCCCGTCTTCAAATTCTTGTTGTTCAACAAGTCCCTTCACTTGGTTTTCCACTTCCCCATCCTCGGGTACCTTTCCTTGCTGGCATTTCACTTTTGCATTCTGTATTTTTCTTCAAATATTTCTGCATCCTTGTGACTACCGCCACAATAGGGTCCTTTCGTGCATCCTTGCCCTAGTCAGCATCCACAAAGTGCATGGATGAACTAGATCTTTCTTGAGATTTCAGTGTCCTAAAATCCATTTTAATTGTGGGAACTTGCTCTTGTACTCTAGGAGGGGTATGCGCCTGGGCCTCCACATAATTTGAAGATTCAGTGGGCCCTTTCCCCTTACCCATGTCAACTCTCTTTTTTGGACAATCTTCCTCGAAGTGGCCTTCTCCACTATAATACTTGCACAACGGAGTGTAGTAAACCAATTTCTTTTCATTTGGGCATCTGGCTTGAGTATGTCCAAAATTGTGGCATCTCCAACACTGGATCGGAGCAGTCATCCTCTGATCCTGTGCTGCTCCCCTAGGATAACTACCTTCTTGACCTGGAGCACCATGTCCATAGGTCTATCTGTTCTCCCAATGAGGCATGGGTGGGATACTTTGAGCAGGAAATCATGTGTAAGTATGTTCTCCCACATTTCTTGATTGCATGGTTTGTCTTTCATAAGCTTTGTCCTATGACAACATTGATCCTATGTGTTATTTGTCCTACCACAAAAGGTGCAAAGCATCCTAGGTGGCGGTCTATCCACGACAAGTCTAGAGATTATCGGGCATTTGGTAGCCATATGACCATAGCGATGGCACTTCCAACACTAGGTGTTAGATCTAAGCACACCTTGTTTGGGGGTCATGGTTGCCTCTTGTTTTGTTGTGTATGTCTCTTGGGTCATTGTGGAAGCTTTTACTACTTGCATCACCAACTCTAAAATTTGTTCCTCAATCAGCCCAGACTTCACCTCGTCTGGTGTACTAGTGGTGGCTACAAAAGTTAGAGTGGTCAATGTAGGACTTCCTTGACCAGGATCTCTTATGGGTACGCTCCTTGGTCCTCCTATTGGCTCATATAATAGCTCTATCCTCCTTTGTTGTCCTAACTGCACCTCCTCCCATAGCCTAGCTTTCTCCTTGGTGGCTATCAAAGTAGCGGGCCTTGTGAGACTGATATGCTACTATGTTGTGGGATCCCTAAGCCTAACAATAAACCTCCTCTTCAAAGTATCATCATTCAGGGCATTCGCGCCCATCTTCCTCACCAAAGTTTTCATCCTGTGAATGTAATTGTCGATGCTCTCATTGACTCCTTGTTGCAGATAGTCCATCTGTTGAGCATGTCTATCCTGAAACCCTTGTTTTCGAAACTTTGCCAAGAAGGGGTCCTTAAGCATCTGATAGGTTCCTTGCTCTTGCAGTGTCAAATTTCCATACCAATTGGCTGCCTCGTCATGGAGAGTAACTATGAAGATTCTTAACCTTTAGGCTTGGTCAAATACATTGTTAGCCTCACAAGTAACTTCGAAAAGCTAAATAAAGCTATCCGCATCCTCATTTAGATGCCTGAGAACTTAGGGAAATCCCCTAAATGTACTCGAATTCACTGGGCCATATCAAACAAAGGGGTGATGTCCATGTCACTTGGCTCCCATAAATTTAATGCCCTCAATTTCAGGACTCCCTCGAGCCTCCTAACTTGAGAAGCAAACCTTCTTTGGTAGTAATTCCTTTCCTCGGGCCGTCTACGACTATCCCAAAACTCTGTGTACGATCTTTATCTCTGATTCTCTCAAGCCTCGACCCTACAAGCGGGTCTCTCTTCTCTTTGCATTAGAGTTCTTCCTCAGGATGAACTCCCTTCGCTCATGTACCATACCCTAGATCCATATGGTCGGCAAATGTGTGGTGCTAGGCGAACCTATGGCACTCTCTTATAGAGACATGCCAAGCTATCCCCAACGGAATCGCCAAAATGATGAGGTCTTTTAACCCGAGAAAATACTAGCAATATGCAGCTATATCTTGGTGAAGTTCTTGTCTCTCACAACTTTTTCTACTTTGAGCTCACAATAGTGTGCAAATACTTCACCTTTTCGATCCCCAGTAGGATTGCTAAAATGATGAGGTCTTTTAAGCCGAGAAAACACTAGCAATATGCGACTATATCTTGCTGAAGTTCTTATCTCTCACAACTTTAATTCCTACTTTGAGCTCACAATAACATGCAAATACTTCACCTTTTTGGTCCCCAGTAGGATCTCCAAAATGTTGACGTCCTAAACCCAAGGAATAGATGCCTGCATATGCATATGAATTACCTAAATTGCTCGAGATTATTCCACTTCTCTTGCTCTAAGTCACTAAATAGTACTGAACGAACTCCGAGTATCTCCTTACTCATGCACCCCCGTGTATCTTATTTATCAGTTCCTTTCCTTTCTCTTACTCTTAGCTCCTTACACTCTCTCACTCAATCGCACTTACTCACTCTCGTACGCTTACACCTACACCTACTTTTATATGCTCACGTGCACACCCCCTCATTCACATGCACATTCATGCTTTCTCATTTGCTCTCTCTCTCTCTCTCTCTCTCTCTCTCTCTCGAACTTCTTGATTCCACTTACTTCCTTGTTCTCCCTCTTTCACTCGCTCTTCCCCACACACGTTCGCTCATATATGCTCCTTCATCCTCTTTCTTTTTCTCCTTTGCACAAACCTTCTCATGTTCCCACATACGCAACTTACACACACTCCCTTACAGACCCCAAACGCATTCCCTTTTTTCTTTCACTCTTTCTCACTCGTTCCCTGCCACTCATGCACTTGCACGTAGAATAGTTAACTCCATCACTATAAAGATAGTATGCAACTTTATCAGATAATCAAGAGAGGGCCGACATGGAGAAAATGCTACCAATCTCATTCGCAATTGAATCACCAAAAGTCTACACAACTTAAACTTAGGATATGCATAGTGTATGTGCATATAATGGAAGCAAAACTCGTACGATTATTACATGCACTTAAAATAAAAGTAAACCTGCTAGTATTTCAATCATTCGGATACAGGCTATTCAGGTTCCTTTAACACCGCAACAACTCCCAAAAAAAAAAGTTGCCATATATCATCGAAAAATACCGACATATTCCCCTAGGACATAAAAATACCTATTAATTCCTTGTACTATATTTCCTTTTCTGGCCTATTAATTCTTTGTCCATATACTTACTAGATATTGAAAAATACCTCTATTCTTAATAGTAATATGGAAAGAGGATTGTGTCCATATTCATAATCTTTAAGAAAAATTTCAAAGAAGACATCTATGCATAATGCAAAGCTTAGTTCTTGTATAAAAACAATAGTATAAAATGAGAGAGAGAAGGAGGGGGGAGAGAGAGAGAGAGGAGGAGGAGGAGGAGGAAAAAGAAGAAGAAGAAGAAGAAGAAGAAGAAGAAGAAGAAGAAGAAGCACAACTCCAAAGTGTGGAGCTTGGAAGGAGAAGTAGATAATAATGACTTCTATAGATTCTAGAATCTTGTTGCAATAATGGCTGAAATCATATGTTGAAGTCTTCTTTCACAATCTGGGAATTGTAATCAATCACTACTTTTCCTAAATCAAAACCATTCAAAACCATAATATATGAGCACTGATATGTATAGATGCTTTGCAAGGAGTACTCTAGTCAATGTGAATCACAATATATTTACTACATATCATGAACATGATCTCGACTGCTACTACCATTATTATCATGCATATCATTTTCATGTGGATGGCTTTTCATAACAATGGTAGAAATAGTGAGTGAAGAAGGATAAGTTAAGAAGCTTTATTATCAACTAACATTACAACAGATCGACCATATACCGAGGTTTTTACTGAGGGAAATGAACGCACCTATTTTTGCCGCGAGGTCGGTGTAGCTGTCGATATGCACGTCAGTACTAAAGCGTCGGTATGGGCATCGGTATGGGCATCGGTATGGGCATCGGTATGGGTGTCGGTATGAGCGTCGGTATAAACGTCGGTATTACCGATGCCCATACCGATGCCCATACCAACGCCTCTACTGGGTGCACCGTTGCATATACCATCGCTCGCTGGGTGTACCGACGCTTATTCGATGACATTACTGGGAGTACCGTTGCGTATACCAACGTCCATATCTGCAAAAATTTTTTTGGGCAGAGTGTGTTGTCTTTTGCTGTAGCAACATTACCATGATGTTCCTTAACAAAAGACAATACAGTCAGCCCAAAAAAAACCGAGTACATGTGATGTGTACTCTAATGTCAACCGAAATATGATTTCATAAAATAGAATATTATTGGACACAAAAGAGATAATCAAAATGAACCATGAACCATGTAATGTACAAAGAAAGTTATAGGCTATTCAGGCTCCTTTAACATCGCAACAACTCCCAAAAAAAAAGTTGCCATATATCATCGAAAAATACCGACATATTCCCCTAGGACATAAAAGACAAGACGGTCACAAACGACCATATACGTATCAGATCCTTCATGACTCTTCACTAGAAGTGCGATCTTCTAGAAAGAAAAGTGTTGTATAGTACGTAAAAGAGCATTCAAAGGTCAAAATGATCCCAACCCACTCGAATTTAAGTCACGAGAAAGATTACAACAGTTGAGTGCATAGTTGTGGCTAAGAGAAAGCCAAGGGAACAAATGATAGAAATGCTTCAATGACAAACATTCCAAGAGGATGGATACCTAACACCCCATGTAATGACAATTAGAACATGGATCTGTGAAAAACCAGATAGTGAACATCATCCGCACATGGAACCAGAGGGCACAATATCCCTCTCCTAACGAGAATGCAGAGCAAGGCTGAACCTGGAATTCATGAGCATCATGGCCGGTCACTCCCTTGGTGTCAAAGCTCCACTGAGACCTCCTCTCCTATAGCAGGTAAATTATCCACCCCGCATGCACCGAAAAGCAAAACTTCAGCCCAAGGAATTCCTTCTACTGCCATAATAGAGGCACATCCCTCCCTTCTGGATGGTTCTCTTCCTATCTAAGCCTACTGCAACCTCCCTGACTGCTCCCTCTTCTTTGCCGATGTATGGATGTGTATCCAGCATGCAAATCACACGAAGGAATTCCCTTCGACTTCCCCTTCTAACGACACACAAGAATACCACACCCTCCACTGCCGGCTGCCTATAGGCTCCTCAAAAAAGGAGAGAGTCCAATGAAGTATTGCTTGTGCAAATTTAAGGGCCATAACCCTTCTGCCCTCCTGATTCTTCCTTCTCACACTTCCTGACAGAGGGCAAGCAGAATGCCACCCACCCCCTACAGGCTCTACCAGGCATGAAGAATGCCGTTATATTGATTCCACTTCTGAGAAACAATAGGTAGTTTTTTTATAGAAGTTGAAGAGCTATGAAGAACTTCGAATGCTTCGAATTTGTAAATGAAATTCAGAGCCATTGCCTCCCATGTCACAATATCTCTGCTTGGCATGTTATCAAACACTATACGGGCCTCTTGTGGACTCCACACTTAGCAACATATCAACAAGAGCACTGTTTATGACGCAGTATGAGTGGAATCCACTATTTATCACTTGATAGTATAGCGTTCTTGTATTTGACAAAGCACCTTGTTCTTGATGTACATAGGCAGCAATCATAGCACCCTAAGCAACTTAATCTAGATTTCACAACAGTTGAAATAAGACATGTGCATCCACTAGACAGTCACACTTTTCATACATATCGATTAGACTTGTTGTGGGTAGCCTCCATTTGTCCAAAACAATCAAGCACTCGTTCATGCAACTCTCCTTCTGCATATTGTGTCTGCTAGTGCATTTTCCACATCGGCCTCCACACTATGACAAACTCTTAAGCTGCAAACAAAGGTAACAACATTGGATGGAACTCGTTCAGGCTCCATTTTAGCACCACACCCTAGTGCTTCTCCCCCACATAGCACACATTTTTCCTCTTCAAAGTACCTGCAATCAAGCATACATTCCCCACAACGAAGACATGTTAGTGCAACAAAACATCAATAATTATAGTCAACAATTGTGTGTTGTGCTCCAAACTTCTTCTTCTTCCTTGTGCTATTTGCCTACTTCCGCAGACCTCGAACTCCAACACAAATGCATAGGAGGGTCAACAAGGCCCACAAAGGGAAAGGCAAAACTTACCCAATAGTTTCTAACAAAATTAGAGAAATCAAGGCTTCAAATATAGAGAGCAACCATCGAATCAACAACAATAGTGTAAGCGACCTCGGCAATGTAATTTCTACTAAGAAGGACATATACATGCTAATTATTGTCAACATGCTCAGGAATTTGAAGGAGAGAACAACAAGCCCTTGTCACTAAGATGGTAAAGCTAACATACTTGGAATCGGATGTTGTGGTGGTACAAAATCAATCTCTTATGTACAACCCATAGCAAAATGACGTTGATCTTCATTACAAGAAAAAGAGGACTTCAGAATTAAGGGAACAAAATGGTTGCACGATGAATCTCTTCAGTTTACCCACCACTCACTGGATATATGGAGAATCCAATGTGAAAATTTTTATGAGCAATGAAGAAAAAGTCCTTGAAATTCAGGAGTGAAATAGCATCGAAGCTACACCAAACTCAATTCCAAACCATGTGGAAGTCTCATAAACAACACTGAAGGCTATGAAGATCCTATCGTGGACTATACCAAAGTTCCATCGGATCATATCCTAGACTATGCCAAAGTTCTTTAGGCTAAGCAAGAATTGGTTTCAAAAACCATGTAGGTTACACCTCAAATACCTATTCAGAGACATTTAGGAGAATTATCATCTCTATGTATCATTTTTTGTTGATAATTCTTATGAGACTAGAAGAAAACCTCCTCTGGTACCAATAAAGAAGTTACTTCCTCTGGCACCAATAAACAAGTTAACTCACACTAAGTTGGCTTCATGGATCGTATAGTGCCATTAATTATAGTCTAGTATCAAAGTACTTATTCACGATGGGTGCAGTATGAATATTACACTCCTAGGATCTGTAATTAGTTAGAATGGAAAAATGTTGAACGTGTGTCTTTCTTTGTAGGCCGATTAGTCTTGAGTATAGCCTTTAAGAATAATTAGGATGTTCCAATTACTATGCAAGGAGCTACTTTCAAAACGACTTTTGTGGTCTTGGACTTTATGGGGACATAAGGCAATAACCATTTGCATATTGGACAACAATGGTTAAAGCAAGCCAAAATGATACAGGATTGTTCTAGCAATCAATTGTACCTCTCATAAGGAACAATGAAGTATAGAATCACTTTTGATAAAGTTAGTGAGTGTCATTCATGTCAAACTCTGAAATTCTCATAGCCCACACATCTTGTAGAAGGATTAATAAACAGTGACGAACAAGACTTTCTCCAAGCTAATCAAGACTTGCTTGCCAGAAATATTATCAATATTTATCCAATCGCCTCTAAGTATTTGTATCTACAAGGAAAATATCGACCACTAATGCAACTCAAACTTAATCACAGTACAAGATGATTAGGTCCAGGAAGATGTTCCTATGGGATCTTGTAATTAGATAAGCATTAATGAAAATCAAATAGAAATTCACAATTTAGGGAAAACAATGAATCCTTGAATTGTTTTAATGTGTAGAAGATTGCCAAAAACTTTCAGAACCCAAGTAATCTAACTTCTTATAGGTTTTCATGATGTTTTTTCTTGGGACTACACGAATATGCATGAAGACCCAAGACTTCATTTTATTGACATTGGATGCTATCCCCATACTACAACAGAGATATTATATGAATCTGAATTATGCTAAGTTATTTAAGCAAGAAATTGACAGATTAGAGAAGGTTGGATTCATAACTCCGATTGAGAATCTAGAGTGGCTATCACCTAAAGTCATTCTCCCAAGAAGAACAAGTAGCTTCAAATTTGTGTTGATTATCAAATAAGGAATGGTGCCACCTTCTTTATCCTTTTCCAGTCGAAGGACAAGAAATGTATTTGTTTATGGATGGATTTAGTGGGTATAATTAGGTGCGTAGGACAAAATATGATATACCCAAAACCACATTCATTACTAGCTAGGGGGAGTATGCTTGCAAAGTCATGTGGTTCGGATTAAGGAATGCATCTAGCACTATTCAAATGTGTATGCAAGAGCTTTTTTCCTCCATACCTTACAAATTTCTTTAAAAGAAAGATGACCTTTTGTGTTGGGATACAAGAATGCACATTTGCATCAATTCCAATATGCTATGAGCATTTGTCGGTCCATTCATCTTTTTTAAAATTCTAATAAGTCCACTTTTTTAGTTAATTGCAAGGCCAAGCAATGTCTAAGGCAGAAAGTGTAGTTTATTTTGACAAGATCAAAGTGATACAAGAAGATCTAGTCCCAAACTCTCCTAATGAAGTGCAAAAATTTATTAGGAAAATTTGATGGCATTGTTGACATTTGCATAATTTTCTCCCACATTGGAGTTCCTCTTAATCCTTTAGGTCATGTCCCTTCAAGTCAATTTAATTGAACAAAGGAATGTGCACTTGCTTTCAAACATCTTAAGAAACTTCTCACACAAGAACTAGGCTTGCGAATCAGGAATGTGCTTTTCGTGTTTTTGTGGATGCCTCAAACTTAGCTATTGGAAGTGTGATAATTCAAGTTGCAAATATACATGGTTTTAGCTTGTATATTATGCTACTAGAAAATTGTCTTTAGCTTAACACAATTATTGAGTTACTAAATGAGAGTGCTTTGGCTTAATCTACTCAATTTGAAAAACAAAATCAACATTATTTTCTAGGACAAAGATTCACTTTTCATGTTGATCATTCTCCATTATTTTATTTAGTTAGGCAACAAGTAATAAATCAAATTATTAGATGGGTGCTACTTTTAAAAGAAATGGATCTCGAAATCCCACATCAATTAGTAACATCTAATACAATAGCCAATTACCTATCGTGGCTCTACCCAAGATAACCGCCAAATGACATCAAGGTTACTTTTTAGAGTGCCAAATTATTCACAATATCAAAACAATCAATGGATTAGATCTCTCTTTGCCCATACTCTATCAACAACTATGATGCATCAAACCAGCCTCTACTTCATAACAGAGTGCCCTATTGGATCAATCAAGAGGGCAAAAATTGGTTCATACTATCCAAAGAAAATTGAATGCAATGAATGATGAATAGTTGGCCGGGGTGAAGGGTTTGATTTTTGATGAACTTTTAGACGATCCCATGGATGAAGCCTTATAGCAAATTGGTTCAAGTTCAGTGGAGAGTGCCCGTGTGAGAATTGCAAAAACATTTTGGTTAAAGATTATGAATTTTTTTTAATCAAAACCTTTTCTTGTAAACCGAATTGTTTGGTGAATTCCTTGTACTATATTTCCTTTTCTGGCCTATTAATTCTTTGTCCATATACTTACTAGATATTGAAAAATACCTCTATTCTTAATAGTGATATGGAAAGAGGATTGTGTCCATATTCATAATCTTTAAGAAAAATTTCAAAGAAGACATCTATGCATAATGCAAAGCTTGGTTCTTGTATAAAAACAATAGTATAAAATGAGAGAGAGAAGGAGGGGGGAGAGAGAGAGAGAGAGAGGAGGAGGAGGAGGAGGAAAAAGAAGAAGAAGAAGAAGAAGAAGAAGCACAACTCCAAAGTGTGGAGCTTGGAAGGAGAAGTAGATAATAATGACTTCTATAGATTCTAGAATCTTGTTGCAATAATGGTTGAAATCATATGTTGAAGTCTTCGTTCACAGTCTGGGAATTGTAATCAATCACTACTTTTCCTAAATCAAAACCATTCAAAACCATAATATATGAGCACTGATATGTATAGATGCTTTGCAAGGAGTACTCTAGTCAATGTGAATCACAATATATTTACTACATATCATGAACATGATCTCGACTGCTACTACCGTTATTATCTCTTTTCCTTAATTAATCCTATTTTTATATATTTAATTAAATTATTTAAAACACTAGTTCTTTTTATATTTATTTATCTATATAATTATCCTATTATATATATATATTTATTTATTTATTCAAATTTTTTCCTTAAACCCTAAAACCCTAATCCTAATCCTAAAAACCTAAAATGCTATTTTATATATATTTTTATTTATATATTCATATTTTTTCCTTAATTAATCCTATTTTTATATATTTAATTATATATATTTAATTATATATATTTAATTATATATATTTAATTAAATTATTTAAAACACTAGTTCTTTTTATATTTATTTATCTATATAATTATCCTATTTTATATATATATTTATTTATTTATTCTGATTTTTTCCTTAAATCCTAAAACCCTAACACCCTAATCCTAAAACCCTAAAACCCTAATCCTAATCCTAAAAACCTAAAACCCTATTTTATATATATATATATTTATTTATATATTCAATTTTTTTCTTAATTAATCCTATTTTTATATATTTAATTATATATATTTAATTATATATATTTAATTAAATTATTTAAAATTATTTATCTATATAATTATCCTATTATATATATATATTTATTTATATATTTAGATTTTTTCTTTAATTTTTTTCTATATTTTCTCTTTATATAAATTTAATTGACTTATATGTATGCCTAAATCCTAAAACCCTAATCTTAAAGATCTAGACCTAAAATATGTATATTTCTGTATGCATGTGTATATACATGTATATATGTATCATATGTGTATGTGTATGTGTGTATATATGTTATGTAGGTGTTAAAACCCTAAAACCCTAATCAGAAAGACTTAGACTTAAACCTAAAATACTAAAATCTAAATACTTAAACACCTATAAAAATCTAAACCCCTAATCCTATTTTATATATATGTTTATTTATATATTCAGATTTTTTTCTTATTTTTTTCTATATTTTTTCTCAATATAAATGTAATTGAGGTATATGTATGCCTAAACTCTAAAACCCTAATCTTAAATATCTAGACCTAAAATATGTATATTTTTGTACGCAGGTGTATATACATGTATATATATATTATATGTGTATGTGTATGTATGTGTAAATAGCGTTAAAACCCTAATCCTATTTTTATATATTTGATGTAAAAAAAACTTCAAAATGAAAAATTTATATATTTAATTATATATATTTAATTAAAACACTAGCTTATGTGTGTATATGTATGTGTGTATATGTGTGTGTGTATGTGTATGTATGCATATGTGTATATATGTGTGTGTATGTATGTGTGTATGCATGTGTGTGTGTATGTATGCGTGTGTGTACATGTGTGTGTGTGTATGTATGCATGTGTGTATATGTGTATGTGTGTGTATGTATGCATGCATGTGTGTATATGTGTATGTGTGTGTGTATGTATGCATGCATGTGTGTATATGTGTATGTGTGTGTATGTATGCATGCATGTGTGTATGTATGTGTGTGTATGCATGCATGTGTGTATATGTGTGTGTATGTAAGCATACATGTGTGTATATGTGTGTGTATGTAAGCATGCATGTGTGTACATGTATGTGTGTATGTATGCATGTGTAAATGTGTAGATGTGTGTGTGTATGTATGCTCTATTTTCCTATGTGTATGTATGCATGTGTGTATATGTGTATGTGTGTGTATGTATGCATGCATGTGTGTATATGTGTATGTGTGTGTATGTATGCATGCATGTGTGTATGTATGTGTGTGTATGCATGCATGTGTATATATGTGTGTGCATGTAAGCATGCATGTGTGTATATGTGTGTGTATGTAAGCATGCATGTGTGTACATGTATGTGTGTATGTATGCATGTGCAAATGTGTAGATGTGTGTGTGTGTATGTATGCTCTATTTTCCTATGTGTATGTATGCAAGTGTGTATATGTGTATGTGTGTATGTGTGTGTATGTATGCATGCATGTGTGTATATGTGTATGTGTGTGTATGTATGCATGCATGTGCGTATGTATATGTGTGTATGCATGCATGTGTGTATATGTGTCTGTATGTATGCATGCATGTGTGTATATATGTGTATGTATGTGTGTGTATGTATGTGTGTGTATGTGTATGTCTGCATGTGTATATATGTGTGTGTATGTATGTGTGTATGTATGCATGTGTGTATATTTGTATGTGTATGTATGCATGCATGTGTGTATATGTGTGTGTATGTAAGCATGCATGTGTGTATATGTGTGTGTATGTAAGCATGCATGTGTGTACATGTATGTGTGTATGTATGCATGTGTAAATGTGTAGATGTCTGTGTGTGTATGTGTGTGTGTATGTATGCTCTATTTTCCTATCTCTATCTTTCTTTCTTTCATCATTCTTTATCTCTCACTCTCTCTCTTGATCTCTCTCTCTCTTTCTCTCTCTCTCTCTCATCTCTCTCTCTCTTTATTTCTCTCTCTCTCTCTCTCTCTCTCTCTCTCTCTCTCTCTTCTCTCTCTCTCTTCTCTCTCTCTCTCTTTCTCTCTCTTTCTCTCTCTATCTCTTTCATCTATCTCTCTTTCTCTCTCTCTTTCTCTCTCTCTTTCTCTCTCTCTTTCTCTCTCTCTTTCTCTCTCTCTTTCTCTCTCTCTTTCTCTCTCTATCAATAGACAATAAAACAATCACTTACAAGTATGTGCCTCTTTTGGATCATTGTCGTCAAAGCATAATGTATGTCGTCCATTGTTGAATTCCAAACAATCGACGCCAAAGAACTTCAACAAAATCAAAGAGAATAGAAATTATAAGGCCTAAAGCATAGAGAAAGACAAAGGCTAATAGTACATGCACCACTTACCAAGATGTGAGATCTAAACCGAGAGAGTGTGTGTGTGTGTGTAGAGAGAGAGATTTGTGTGTGTGTGTGCGCAAGACAATGCAGTTCACAATTCAGTTCGCATGCGCAAGTTCGACAGAAGACAAACAATACTCAAACACGCGCAAAAGTGTGAATTTTTGCTCTCGGGTTCCCGGTATGTTTAAAACTCGGCCTCGGTATGGGTGCCGGTATGGGCATCGGTAACTTCCAGTAAATTACCGACGCTTATACCGATGCCCATACCGACGCTTATACCGACGGCTGCGGGACACACCGACGATCCGTTTAAAACGGTCATACTGATGGTTACTTGACCATCGGTATCTTTAAGTGAAATTTTCCAACGTTTATATCGATGCTGAGAGTGTGACCGTCGGTATAAGCAGAGTCGGTATACCCCTCATATGTTGTAGTGTAAGATGAGTCATGATATTAGTGGTGAAAATGATCTCTCTCATTATTCTACTAAAATTCAAGAAGTCTTTAATCCTTTCCTATTTAACTATGACCATTCAATCTTAATATTTTGAGATCCTACTTGATTGGAATTTCATGAAAAGTTAAATTTATATAAACTAAGTTTTACAAATTTAAAATGTAAGCTTGTTTCTTGTCTTTGCATGTGTTAAAAATTTGTTCTTATTTTTGCATTTTAAATGTGATTATAGGAGAATTGGAACAAGTATATCATCATGTAAGTTACTTTCCATACTAATGGAAATATCATATATCCGTCCATCTATCATGTATGCAATCATACTTACCTAGATATTTCTTATCTCAAATGAGTTTATGGACTTCATTAAGAAATGAAATAGTGAATGTAGTATTCTCTTATCAATGCATAAATTTCTTACTTCCTTGAGCCTTGCAAGGTTAATGCATTCCATATGTGATCCTTTCAATCATCACCTCATGAAGCTCATATGTTTGACTAATGGTCTTATCATCAAGAGCATCACTTCATGGTTGCTCTCATAGTTTTCCAAAAATTATAGAGTTGATAAAATTGTAACATATTCCTTTCAAGATGAGCATTTATTTTCTTTATACAATGTTGGTTAAAATTTATGAACTAGGGGATCTCCAATAAATTTTCAAATGGACTCTCAAATGGAATGACTGTTGGATCTCTTGAAGAAAGAAACTAAGTAATAAAACCTGTGGAGAATGGTTGAAGTTTAAGGTGTTAATATATTTCAGTAGTGATGTGTCTAAACAGAATTAGGACCATCGAGGCACTTTTTTCCCTCTTTAGGAGGTTTTTTCCCCCGGTTGGTATATACGCCTATAACCCTAACTGATCACTTATCTTTGTACATTCACTTGGTAATACATTCATTATTGTGTGTTGTGCTCCTAGTTTCTTCTTGTTCCTTGTGTTTTTTGCATGTTGTCGTAGACCTCAAAGTCCAACAATTGGTATTAGAGCAGGTCCCTGCATCATCTAGGCTGTCATCGACACCCCTCCGGTCATAGTCTTTGAACACACTATCATAGCACCTGTGAAAACAATTTTGTCCTTTTGTGAAACATATATACAGGTTTCCATTTGCCAGTACAAGTGCTCAAAGTCTTCTATAGGTTTAGCAGAGCTCTACACAATAGTTCTATTCAATGTTTTGAGATACAATCATTTTTTGCATCAAGGTATTTTAGTCAATGGCCATGGCTGAAAGCAATGACATATTCTATATGTTGTTGAGGAAAATTTGGATGGTATGAATTTTGGGAAAAATGCATCTTTCCTCCTTCCCAAAAGATGGTTTAGTTCATGCAACTAAAAAATTGTAACTTGTTCATAGTGATGTATGTGGTCCTATGCAAACAAACACCTTCTTTTGGGAACTACATTTTCTTTACGACTTTTATTGATGATTTTTCTAGGCATGCATGGGTGTACCCATTGAAAGCAAATGCTAAAGTGTTTATGTGCTTCAAAGAGTTTCTAGTTCTGTTTGAAAATATGTCGGCATGTAAAATGGGCACCCTCTATTCTGATCTAGGGGGGAATACATGTCTTCTGATTTTAATGCATTTTTGGCTGAGCATGGGATAAAACATTAGTTTAAAGTATCTAACACACCTCAACAAAATGGTATTGTGGAAAGAAAGAATGAGTATCTCATGGAGATGGCGAGGTATATGGTCAAAAGTCAAGCTTTACCATATATTTTCTAGCTTGAGGTTGTTATGTGTGTAGCATATGTACTTAGCATGTATCCCACCAAAGCACTAAATTCTATCACTCCTTATGAGGCTTAGCATGGGTGCAAGCCATCTATTTTTCATCTATGATGTCTTTGGTTGTTTGACGTATGCATTAATGCCTAAACAACAACGTAAAAAAATAAACACTGAGTCACAACAAAGGAGAACAAAGACATGTTCTCTTTTTCTTTTTACCTAAATACCATTATATGAAGCAAAAAAGTGGGCATTTTACAATATCTAGAAAGCATCACGAGTCTTGCTTGTAAATATTGTCTTTAGAAGCTTGATCTC
Source organism: Ceratopteris richardii (assembly GCA_020310875.1). NCBI lineage: Eukaryota > Viridiplantae > Streptophyta > Polypodiopsida > Polypodiales > Pteridaceae > Ceratopteris > Ceratopteris richardii. The sequence continues at coordinate 139,816,832 of CM035429.1, forward strand.
ATATCCCAAGTAGTCAAGATAGATATACTAAAATTCTTGCTGCCATGAAAACTAGTTGTTGAGCATGACCAAGAATCCCACATCATGATCTTGGACAATAGATTAGAGTTGAAAAGGTACAAGTAAGAATTCGCGAAGCTCCTTCATTACATCTATAACCTCAACAAGCACAGATGATAGCTAATTAAAAGTTACTCGAAAATTAGAGTACATGTGTTGTAAAAATCAGAGCATTTTAACAAGGCAATTAAGATCATCCCCTTTGTATGGTTAAGATCCCCATTGAATGCCTGGCCATATTAACAGAATATGAAATACACTTCACAAAAGCATTCCCAAGAGAAGATAATATTCAACAAAATTATACTAAGAAACATTCACACATGATCAAAGAAATGCTCAAGATAAATCCAGCTGAACACCAAGTGGAAGCAGAACTCCAAATTATATTTCCATTAAAATGATCTTTTACATTTCATGTGTTTTACAAGAGTTATGTGAATCTACAATAGAAGCTGATCATAGCTTTCCTCAGGCTCAAGGGTATTGGTATCCTCTGGCACATTAGAACACCTATCTTGCCTCTCTTGCTCCAAGATTGGCTCTTCAAGGTCAGCCATGTCCCCAGGTTCATCTGCAAGTGGGGGAACAGGCTCCCTTGAAGCTGGTTGGAATCTCTCCGTATCTGCAATGTGCTTCCTTCCAACCTCTTGGTCTTCATCTGGGCATTCATTCAGCCCATTGATTCTCATTCTAATGAAGCTCACTTGAGCATCATCCTTCTCCACAGCTATGCAGTGCCTGAACATCTTTAAGGAGCAAGCCAGAGTCGTTCCTGAAACAGCAGAAAACCTCTTAGAGGCTTCAATCAACAATGACTAATGAAAATTGTGAAAATTGAAATTACCTGTGCCCGAAAAAAGGTCTAGGACCCAGTCATCATCATTGGAAAATAGCTGAAGCAATCTCATTATGAGTTTTTGTGGCTTCTGATAAGGGTTAACCAATGTCATGTCCCCAGCTACATGACGAAGTTTCTTGGTAACCGCTGGGAACATGAGCACATTTGAGATCCCATTCTCATTGCAATGCTCCCTGACTCTCCTTTTGCTAACTTCATCATAATAGCCAACTGTAATGCATTCAGTGGCGCTCACAAACCGATGCAAAGGAGTGTGATTTACGTTTGTCTTCACCCTGCAAAAAAGAACTATGAGTCACATAGGGCATCATTAAAGCCATGGAGATAGAAAGAAGATTACTTACCAAGTGAGGCACTCCACAGCATGACATCTTGCCTTCAGAGCAGTTGAAACAGAGAAAGACTGGTCTCTGCTATGGAAAATTACTATCCTCCAAAGAGGAGACATAGTCAACTCTGCAAAATCAGTGACCATCTTCCGAATCTGAGGGTGTTTGAAGGGTTCATCATCATTAACTAATCCTAACATCCTAAATCCATAGGGTATGTCCGCTATGAGAAGGGAGAAATGTTTTCTAGGCACAAAAGAACAAATATTATTTACATCACTACAGAACACATTGTAATATACAGGCCTAAGGGGGTCTAGGGGATTGGAGAAACATTTAAGATCGGGTTCATCATCAAAATCCATCTCCTTCGCTTTCAGTCTAGATTTCTCATGCCTTGCTCTTTGAATGTGAGCAAGGAATGTAGGGGGGCAATCATCTAGTACCTCTGTAGACTTACTTTTCCTTGGTTTCTGCAGAACAAATTGGAAAGACAATTAAAAGAGCTCTTCAGTACAGCAAACAGAACATAAAGAACGGATGTATGGCATCGATTTCTTGTTGGGGTAGATGCTAGGCATCGACCTTCTACTGAAAATCGATGCTTGGCATCGACCTTGGGACCTAAGTCGATGCCTGGCATCGACTTTTGCCACGAGGTCGATGCCAGGCATCGACTTTTGTTGCAGGTCAATGCCAGGCATCGACTTATGCTTCAAGTCGATGCCAGGCATCGACTTATGCCCCCAAGTCGATGCCAGGCATCGACTTATGCTTCAAGTCGATGCCAGGCATCGACTTATGCCCCCAAGTCGATGCCAGGCATCGAATTATGCCCCCAAGTCGATGCCATGCAATGCATCAAATTGGTTGGGATGAAATATTCTGATAAGAGAACCTACCCAATCACGAAACAGGATGAAATATTCTGATAAGGCTTTGTAGGATGATGTGGTTGGATAGTCTGCTTGGACCTCTGTCCAAGAAAAGCAACCCAGCCTCTTCATCATCACCTCCTGAATCTTCATGTACACTTTATGACTACAGACACATAAATATAAAAGAGACTAGGTTAGACAAGAAGCATGGGAGGAGGGAAAAAGGATCTGAGAATAACATACATACTTATTGAGCTCAGTCACCATCTCCTCGAGGCTTAACTCCTTCGAGATTACCCTTGACAAAGTTGATATGATCAATGTATCATCCTTGATTCCTTGAAGGGCCCTCCATGGGGTCAGCTTCATGTCCTCAGGAGCCTCTTCAATTGAAAGGTCAACTTTCCTTCCCTTTCCCTTCAAATCAACTTGTGGGTCTGGCCTCGACTTTCGTTGCTTCTGGCCCTTGACCTCCTTGTGCTCCCACATTGTGAAAATTCTATCCTGAAGATCCCAGATCTCACCTGATCTGAATGCCAGTTGAAACCATGGATCATATTTCCTCAAAGCATCTGACTTTCTATTCTCATCCAATGCAATTCCAACCTCAATAAGGCATTGCTTTCGTAGATTGGGATGTATTCTCCCAGCTTCCTTCACAAGACAATCTTCGTATTCATGGTGGAAGAACCGAATTCTCTCTATGGAGGACATTTTCTGCCTATAGTCATTGTCGTTGTTGTGATCCCAAGCAAGAAGCTTGGCTTCCTCAGTTGTAAGACCAGCATATATCTTACACTCTGCATACCTAAAAAAAAATGTAGTAGGGTGCTCCTTCACTAACTGTCTACGAGCCTCTGCAGAGTGTGAACCTCCAATCACATAATAAGTGTAATCCTCAAACAAACCCTCATTGAAATCCTCCACACAGCTGCACTCATTCGGATCCACCATGACAAGGAATGGCACAACAGTAGCATGAGGATTTATTTTCATTTTCTTCTTAAGATTCTGGACGTGCAAATTATGTGGCTCCCTGATCTCAAGGGGCCTCCTCCCTGTGACTAGATCCACTGGTGGCCTGTGGATAATATTAATCGGCAGGTGGAACAACTGCCCCTTCTTCACAACTTTTCTTCTAGCTATGTCCTCCCTCATCTTATTCTGCTCAGTGCCAAGCACACCAGATGCAAGCTCTCCACCAGGTGCAACAATTATGTCCCCAGAGCTAGAGCTTGAGTCAGAAAAGTCCTCTTCTGAAATTATCTTCTTTTTCTTTTGGGGCTTTTTCTGCACACTCTGCTTACCCCTTGCCTTTACAGGGGTCGTCTTCTTGTGCTGTGTTGGCATGATATTGCCTTGGATCCATGGCATCAGGTCCTTGATGAAATTCACTGAGTCTCTGCATATCTGAGCTAGCCCTTCTGGAACACAGCACTCTGGGCACAAGAAATCCATCTTGCATATGACATTTCTTAATCCTTTCGATGTCTCCACCAAGAAAAGCAGGTTGTCAGAATCTTCATCTTCATAATCCAGTTTGTAAACAAGTCCATACTGAAAACCTTGTGTTGTCGTGATCTTTCCTCTGCCATAGGCCCCTGCGAACACAAGGAGGATTGCATTCTTCTCTTCAACGTACTGAAGGCACCATTCGAGATTTGTCATGTCCCGAAGTGGACGATCTGTCCTCATGACCTCGGTCTCCCTAGACCTTTCCTTCATATTTGGATCCTCCACAGGAATTTTTATGCTACTCTGTCCACCTGAGGACATTCCTAGTGGGTTGCTGGCCTTCTCAGAGGATAATGGTGCAATAATTTTCTTTGGCTTTGCTTGGTGACCACTGCCTTTGTCACGTTGCTGGTCAGCAGAGCCCATGGTGACTCTGAGCTTCTTGATGGGCCTTTCATCCTTGTACTCCGCATCCCTGAAGGCACTTGGAAATATCAGATCAAACGTAAATGTGGTTTCAAAGGCCCAAGTCCATGCAAGGCATCGATTTTGAGCTTCAGGTCGATGCCAGGCATCGATGTTTAAGTGCATGTCGATGCCAGGCATCGACTTTGTGTGCAAGTCGATGCCAGGCATCGACTTGAGGGTGAAAGTCGATACCAGGCATCGAGTTGGGGGTGTAAGAGTCGATGCTTGGCATCGACTTTTGGGCCCAAGTCGATGCTTGGCATCGACTTTTGGGCCAAGTCGATGCCTGGCATCGACTTTTACCCTCAAGTCGATGCCTGGCATCGACTTGCACACAAAGTCGATGCCTGGCATCGACTTGGGCACAAAAGTCGATGCCAAGCATCGACTTGGGCCCAAAAGCCGATGCCAAGCATCGACTTTGGACCCAAAAGTCGATGCCTGGCATCGACTTTTCAGTGCATGTTGATGCCGGCAAGTCGATGCTTGGCATCGACTTTTGGGCCCAAGTCGATGCCTGGCATCGACTTGTAGGTGCATGTCGATGCCAGGCATCGACTTGTCGGTGCAAGTCGATGCCTGGCATCGACTTGCACCTGCAAGTCGATGCCAGGCATCGACTTGGGGCTGCAAGTCGATGCCAGGCATCGACTTGCACCGACAAGTCGATGCCTGGCATCGACTTGCAATCCTAAGTCGATGCCTGGCATCGACTTACACCTTAAAGTCGATGCCAGGCATCGAGCTGTACATGCTTTGGATCCATATTTCTAGAGGTAAGAAAAATATATACCTAGAAATCAGATATTTACACAGACATACAGAGGGAATCTTTTTGGAATCTTTATTTATGTTATGATTTTGTCTACCTCTTGGTACTTTTGCCAACATTCTTCTTCTCCATCAGACTTGGCTTGCTGGTATGCTGACCTCTGTGCTCCATGGCTGTCTGTGCTCTGCTGCTCTCTCTTGCTCGTGGATTTTGAAAATGCGAATGATCTCCTCCTCTGGTTTTTATAGGCAATTGGGTAACTTGAACCAGAAACTAACTAGATCTAACTGAATGAGTCCACTTGCTAACTAAATCTGTCAACTTATCTAACCAGGGAATAGCACCCACACAAATAGGCTGTTTCAGAGCCACTTTAATGAAATATTCATAGACCCTTGCAACTATTTATATACATTTGCATAGAAATTACATTTCAATGGCAAGAGTATGGTATGTCCATGAGGATGTCTAAACTCATGTAGAGATTTGTTTCTAAGAATCTCTTTCTTGGGAGAAAATCAAGTCAAAGTTCTGTTAAATGTGGGAGACTAATGACATCTTTATAGTATTACCCTCCTCAATTTAGTTCATATTCACATTTATCTTGTAACTCAGTGTTGAAATGGAAAATCACTATGAATAAACATTCTAGTACAGAACCTTGCAACTATTTATATACATTTGCATGGAAATTAAACTTCAATGGCAACATTATGGTATGTACATGAGGATTTCTAATCTCATGTAGAATTTTTTTCTTAGAGTCTGTTGCTTGGGAGAAAATTAGGTCTAAGTTGTGAGATTAATGACATCTTTATAGTGTTATCCTCCACACTTTAGTTCATATTCACATTTATGTTGTAACACATTGTTGAAATGGAAAATCAATGTATGAATATACTTTCTGTGTGCCTCTTTTACACATAATTCTTTTTCAATATACTTTCATCTACCTCTTTGACATCTAGCCAAGACCACAATAAAACCTAATCCTTGAAATCTTAACCAAATGTAAAATTTCTTCTTGTATAGTGTTCAATGGCATAGCATATTCCAGTTGGAACTCAACTTGGATATATTCCAGTTGTAAAATTTCTTCTTGTAAAAATTCTCCAAACAATTTTATTATATATTCCTGTTGGAACTCAACTTGGATATATTTTGATTCATTCACAATGCTTAGACTGAATGACTCATATGTACTTAGAAATCAACTGTGTTTCTCATTTGAATCAAAAGTGAATCAAATCTTTGGTTCCCTTATTAGTGTATATTTGAGTAATTAAGTGATTTGATGTAATTTGATGTTTTATGTTATTTAATGTACTTTAATAAGCTTTTGATTTCATATCTTATTGATGTGACATTTGATGTGACATCTTCACTTGATCTCGGATTTCTACTTATTTAAAAAGGTCATTCATCTTCAGTCTTCTGTGAACTCAGTGAAGATGAGCTCAATCTTTTCAGTGGATGCTTGGGCATCAGCTTCCTCTGCTCATATTGATTCATTGTTCTCAGTTCAACCTTTCCAGAGAAGTGATGATCCCTATGATTTAGAACGTGCTGATGATTCCATGTTTTCTGTTGAGTCATTTAAGTTATACAATTCACAGTGCAATGCTGCTCAACCAAATGCACCTCTTGATCTCCCATCTGATCCAACCATTGATCTCCCTTCTGACTTAAGTGCATGTGGAGCAACGAAAAAGCAAAGCAAGCTCAATCTACGATTTAAAAGAAGGTCTCGTGAAGTAAGTCGAAAAAGATTTAAATTTCTTACTTCAGATAGACAGATTGCATTGGATATTGTGAAGCATTGTTGTGGTTTGAAATGCTTGTATAATTTAGGGATGAAGAAACTAAAGCACATAAGAGAAAAATTCCTCCATTTAGATAGTGAAATGCAAGATATATACCTTGTTTCTTGCATGCAAATGATTGAGGATAACATGTCAGTAACGCGTGTTGGTTTTGAATATTTCTTTACTCAAGGGATGCCATGCTGTAGGGCTGCATTTAAAATTGCAATGGGTGTAGGAAATTTTAGAATACATAGGGTTCAACAAGGGTTTTTGAATGGGGATCTCATTTTGGATACGTTCCATGTTGGGACCAAAGGATCTGTTGGACGTCATGCAATGAATTGGATGATGAACTATTTTAGCTTGCATTGTGAAGTTATGCCTACAACTGGAAGGTTGCACTTGTCAGATAACTTTACTCGTCGAGAGGTATTTCAAATATATAGAGAAGACATGGAAAATAGAAATGAGAAGTATGTGTTGTATCGTCACTTTACTCGATTATGGAAGGAAGAGTTTAACAATGTTTCTATTCCTCGTAAAGTTAGAATGGGTGAATGTTCAGTTTGCGCCACTTTGAAAAACATGGCAAAAGGGGCTACAACACCACAGGAAAAGCATAATTTTAAAAACCTTCTTAACAACCATCGTGACAGTCAAGCATTAGAGAGAAAGAAAGCAATTCATCATCGAAGTAAGGCACTCAGAAATCCGGAGCGTTATATGTGTTTGTTGATCGATGGTATGGATAAAAAAAAAACTTGTTTGCCACATTTTTATCACATCCCTAAGGACATTGGAGATGAAGTCCTTGTGCAAATGCATTTGGTTGGCGCTTTGGTATACAATGGAACTGTAATGTCCAAGGTTTTCTTCACATATCCGAATGTGCATAATGATCCAAACCTTACAGTTACTGTCATTCATCGTGTTTTGCAATCATGGAAGGGTCTTTTGCCACCAACTCTATATTTGCAACTAGATAATACTCCAAGAGAGAATAAAAATTCTACAATCTTTGGATATTTAAGCATGCTTGTTTAAAAACAGGTATTTCAGAAGGTTAAGGTAAATTTTCTTCTGGTTGGCCACACTCATGATCACATTGATCAAATGTTCAGTACTTTCTCTAAGAAGTTGGCACGTAACAATGCTTTTACTCTTCCGATTTTATCTGAGCTGATTTCAGAAGCATATACTCCAAAACCAGAAGTTCAACACCTCAAACAGATTTATGACTTTAAGCACTTTTGCTCAATGGGCCTTGATAACAGTGCTAAGGTTTTGGCTCCATTGCACAATATTAGTTTCAACCATGTATTCTTGATGAGGAGGGGTGATGAAATAACCCTTTTATTTGCAAAGCAGTATTCATCTTCTCTTGGGTGGGAGCCTAAAGATGGATGCAGACTCTTATTGCAGGTGCCTAATTTGTCTACTGTAACAGTGTATGGTGCAGAACAATCACCATATGAAGATAAAAACAATACAGAAAGATGTGGAAGTGTGGTTGATCAAAGTAAAAGCTGGATGCATGCACTCATTGAAAAGAAGAGACATATTGAGCGTGCAAAAAAATATGCTGGAGATCAAGATGTATCTTGGTGGGAGGACTTTTTCAATCATCAAGAAGAGATTATACAGTATACAATTGCAGGTCACTGGCCAGTTGATGTTCCATTCACATGGGATTTTTGTACACAAAGATCCGTGAATGTGGCCCAAGCATGTAATGCAGATGCACTTCAAAGTTTTATACATCCACTAGAAAGAAATATTTATGTAGGCCCAAGGATGACAAAACAGGCAGAAGCAAGATGGCAAGGAAATTTAATAGAGATAAATGTTGGAACGCTTATTGCCGTACTTGCTGATGGTGATGAGGCTACCAGACCATTTTGGATTGCAAAGGTTTTAGAGATAACTAAAGATATTGATCAGAGAAGAATAGAGGCTTTGGTGGTGCATTGGTATTACACTAAAAGTAGTAATGCATTCACAGGTAAATATAACTTAGAAATGGTGTGTGGTACTAAACGAACAGGTTCAAAAAGGAAAAAGAATATTCGAAGCACATCCACTCTTAAAATGGATGATGTAGATATTCTTGTTTATGATTTTTCCTTGACAAAAACTGGTCACTTGAGGAAAGCAACCATCAACATGATAAAACAAAAGCTTCCAGATGTATGTGGTACAGGAAATCATAGGAAAACAAGAAGAGTTGTGCATGATCCTGCAGAATTTGGTATGTACGTGGATGAAGATAGAGCTCTTGTGGATATAGAAGAAGAAGAAGAGAGCTCTCAACAGTATGAGACTGAATCAAGTGCATCAGATGATGACGGTGTAGACATAGATCGACAAAGTTGTGAGTTGCATTGAAGCTCTCAGACATTTTTAGTGCTTATGTAAATGCCTCAAAGTAGTTTGGTTAATGAAACCATGTTTTGTAGCAATTTTGAATAACAATCAGATATCCACCCATTAAAGATATGTCTAAAATGTTATTTTTGTGTAAAAACTATTGATTTCTACATTCTTATATATATTTTAGACATGTCAATGTCTTATCATATAGATTTTGGACATGTCAATGTCTTATCATATACATTTTGGGACACGTCAATGCCTAATATAGTGAAATTTTGACTTTATTTTGAGCTCATTTTTTTTTTGAGAAAATGACAAAAAATGTCAAAAATTACTTGTTTTCACCTCATTTTTGTAATATATGTATACTGGTGTAAAGGAATTCCAAAAATGAGGTGAAAACATGTAATTTTTGACGAGAGTGTTCTCTTTTTACGACATAGTTCTCGTTTGTTACGACTCGCTGTTAATAGATGATAAAGCAGTGAAATGTATTTTTGTTGGGTACAATTCTAAAAGCAAAGGCTATTTTCTATATCATCCATAGACTAAATGCATTTTGGCTAGTCATGGTGTTATTTTTGTGGAAGATGCAATTCAGCCATTGCTTTCATGTATTAAGGAGACATTAGTTAGCTCCAAAGATGTGCATGACACTTTGCTTCCTCTTGTTACACGTGGATAGTCAAGTGCTAGTCAAAATGAAGCATGTTTTCAACCTTTAGAGGTTCCACATGATGATGCAGATCATTCCATTTCTAATGCAGATTTACATGATGCACTTGTTGATGAGGGGGTTGATATAGAGAAGGCAAAAACTATGCCTAATGGCTAGTGTAGACTTTGCCAGATAGAAAATTAGGTATACCTCGATCATATTGTACCCGTTCAGGCTCTCATAGTGCTTCTTTTGCATCATATTCCTATGCAATGGCTGCCTCTAGCCTTTGTGATGAGAACGAGCCTATTTCTTTTGATGAAGCAAAAATTTCAAAAAAATAGATGGCTTCTATGCAATCAGAAGAATGATATTTGGTCTTTATGTGATTTGCCTCCAGGCAAAAAAGGCCATTGATGCTAAATGGGTATTCAAGCTGAAGCTTGGCACTTCTTTATACATGAGTGCCAGCTCTTATTCATAGCATCACTCCCAAGGGGGATTTGTTCATATATTTTGGTAGTGATGTGTGTGAATAGACTTAGGATCGATTAAGCACCTTTTTCCTCTTTAGGAGGTTTTTTCCCCTAGCTTGTATATATGCCTATAACACTAACGGATCACTTATCTTTGTATATTCACTTGGTAATACATTCAGTATTGTGTGTTGTGGTCCAAGCTTCTTCTTCTTCCTTATGTTGTTTGTGTGTTGCCACAGACCTCAAACTCCAACATAGAGCAACCAAGAGCAACCTATGATGGATTTGGTTACTCTTTGTACCTCTAGTGTATTATTTAAGCTCCATTTTGTAAAGACCAAGGAGTCCTTGAGCCTTAGAGGCACATGCCCTAACCTTTTGATTATGTAACCCTGATTTTTTACCTCTTTATGTAATAGCAATATGTTGGCATAGAAGCAATGAGGAGACAGAGAAGTCAAGTACAATCCGGCATATAAGAGGCCCAATCATTTTTTTCATAATTTATTTTCAATCAAAGTGATTTTGATCACTACACAAACATTGTAAATACCATTTTTGATAGATTAGACTCCATTTTGTTCAAGCCGATGAGTCCTTGAGCTTGAGGAGTATTAGAAGTAGTTGTGTATCAATTTTCATAATTTTTTGATTCCATTTGAGCCCTCAAATAAGCCCTGGAACCTTATTTTTAACTAGGCTAGACACTAGGTCTGCAAAGGGCCCAAACCTAGTCAAAAACTATAAAACGAGCTAGAGAGCTCATTTTTGAGGTTAGTTTGTGAGAGTTTTGAGCTATTGTAAGAGACCTTTTGAGTAATACAAAGGACTCCATTGTTCCTCTCTTTATTCTTGCCTTGTGTGCATGTGTGTGTGTTTGTGTGTTCATGCTAGTGTGCTTCTCACTCACGCACTTGTGCCATCACTTGCTCATAGTCATCATACTAGTCCTCACATCTCCACGGATTGACAATTATGAGGTGGATCTCCTCATGTTGGTACTTGCCATTGTGCTAGACTGACACCAAATTTGGTGACATTGCTGGGGAGAGAGCTTGGAGGACGAGTGTGTGATGGTAAGACATAGAGCTGTGACATTGGAGTCATAGGTAATATCTTTAATTTTCTTTACTTTTCATTACTTTTCCTTATTTTCATCATCATCATCATCACCATCATCATCCTCACCATCTCCCACCTCCGTCTCCACTTTCGCCAAAATTTTAGTTTTTTGGTCATATATCCATCCCCACCTCATTCTCCTCATTTCACTTGTGTGAGAGAGAGAGAGAGAGAGCTTGTGTGCGATCAGCTTTTTTGTGTGTTTTTGAGCTTTTGCTGCAGGTTCTAGTTGTATCATCATCTCTAGTAGCTTGTGTAGGTATGATAGACCTCTGCACAGGTCCCAAGACAATGACCTCTATCTGTCGTGATAGACAGAGAAGGTTGGTATTTTCTATTTGCATGCATGGCACGACAAACTACACCATTAGAGCACTCCAAATCATCACAGAGCTCCTAAAAATTTGCATTTCTTTTGTCTATCACGACTGACCAAAATTATGACAGACGATAGATAGTGTCTATGGCGACAGACAGGACCCCATGATAGACCCCATCTATTGCTATAGACCCCGTCTATTGCAATAGACCCCGTCTATCACGATAGATAGATCCACAAAAGACGACAGACCCCATCTATCATGATAGACAGGACTCCACGATAGACCCTGTCTATTACGACAAAGAGATCCACAATAGATGACAGACCCCATCTATCGCGACAGACACCTGTCTATCGCGACAGACAGGACCCATGATAGACACCGTCTATCGCGACAAACCCCGTGTATCACGACAGACAGCTCCATGACAGACGACATACCCTGTCTATCGCAACAGACACCCATCTATCATAATAGAGAGGCCCCCATGATAGACTCTGTCTATCACAATAGACACCCATCTATCACGACAGATAGCCACACGTGACAGACATCATCTATCATGTCAGACAGATTCACGACAAACAATAGACCCCATCTATCATGACAGACATCCGTCTATCACACCAGACAGGACCCCACTATAGACCTCGTTTATCGTGACAGACAGCCACATGCGATAGACACCGTCTATCATGACAAACACCATCTATAATGACAAACACTGTCTATCGCGATAGATAGGCAATTTTGGCAAAAATTAAAGTGGTAAATTTTTTTTTAAATTTGGGCTAATTTTGAGCTTATTCACAAACCCTTTTACCTATACAGTTATAGAGGCCTTAGAAAAATACACTAATATCCTATGAGGGCCTATTTGGCTATTTTAATCCCTAGAACCTTGAATCGACATAACTTTTTCATATGAAATCCATTTTTTAAGCTCTACAGCTCGTTGGAAAGCATTGATTTTTAGATAGGGTTTTTTTAATTTGACCCTAAGTGGATTAGGAAACCTAGGGGGGGGCCTAGAAATTTTTTTGTGCAATACAAAGGGGAAAAAAGGGTCAATAAAAGTGTCTCAAGTAAATTTTCCATCAATTGAAGTTAAAAGCTTGAGCTAAGATTGGAACTTTTACATGTTCATTGAGAGCTCTTGGAGAGATCAAAGCAAAGTGCTAGTGTGTGCAGGCTTGGGAACGTGCAACGAAAGCATACAAATGGAGCAAGAACAAGTGATTTGAGGTTGTAAGATCTCTCAACCCCCTTGAGTCCATTCCTAGCTTAGGCTAAGTGCAGGTAGATGTTTTGATTGACTAGGGATACGATAGGAACTCTCAAGTTCTAAGAGCCCCTAAATTCTCAAGTATAAGAATTGGTTAAATTGCAGTCAAGGGATAACTTGACGGCAAAGAATTAAATCTGATTGGATGAAAAAAATCAAGTACAAAAAACTTAGGTACTTCTTATAATGCATATTCAAAGACAAGGAAATACATTGTAAAGAAATTAAAAGAAACACGTGAGTGATATCAAGGAATCAACAACGTGGTTGTACAAGGGTCATTGGGCTAATCATTAGGTCATATGAACCTGAGATCAGGAAGACACCTGGGAAGAGACCGTCAAAGTGTCAGATCATCCGAGGCTAGTGTCAACCACACTACTAGGTCTTGGGCCCAACAGCTTAGTGATTGTCCCTAAATTCTAAGTTTAGATTCCATGAGCCTGTGATGTTCCAGCTCCTTGGTGACCATAAGAGACATTTGATCTTGGTTGGGGGAAAATAAATTCGCCCTTCCAGTGTAGGCATGCCTACCATGCTCAGAGACCACAAAGACCCTCTCTGAAGTATTGTTTAAGTAGGTGACTTTTCTAGGGGTATGTGGATCTTTGAACTCATATATGGTAAGCATTCCAACTTCATTAGGTTGGTCAGGCTTATACCTCTAGAACACCTCGTCTATTTCTCGATTTAAGAGCAAATCTATGCTCTTATTGTCTTGGGGGACCCATTCTTGAGTGATTATTTTGGTCAAAATTGATTTTCCTTGAGGGGTTCTTGGCTCTCTTCCTAAGCTCCCTTGCTCTATGTCACCTATTTCGGTCTCTAAGATTATATTGCCAAATTCATATGTCCTATCTGGTTGGCTAGTGACCACATACATTGTTCCTTCTTTATTTATGTATGAACTATTTTCGAATTTGACTACTAGATGTTCTAGTCAAATGGTTTGATCTGAGTTTTTAATTTGGATAGCAGATCTTCTCAGACCATCCTCATAGATGCGAGCACCTAATCGGTTTGTTTTGATGTATTCTAGTTGAGTCTTGTAAGGTCCTTTTGGTGTTTCTAGTTACACCACTCTTGAGCTACCTATGGGTCTCTCCATGAGGGAGAGGAGTAGAGATAGACCTGAGGTGAGCTTTGCTAACCCACTAGGAAGAGAAAGAACAAAAACAGAGACGGATAGAATGGATAATGAGAGACATAGGGACCCAAGGAATCAAAGAAATGCAGATGAATTCCCTCTAGCTAGGCCTAGAGAACACACTAGGACCTTGAGGCCTACACAATTGGTTAAGTCCATGAAGAACTACTTCAATGGCACTAGAGACTCGTATGATCATGTGGCAGAATTTAGGCAAGTCTTGAGAGTTGAGCAAGTTGATGACGTGTTCACACAATACAATGCTTTTGGTCTAACCCTGAATAACATGGCCCTTACATGGTTTCAACCACTACAATAGAGGCAATTTAGAAACATAGACCAATTGTTAGAAGCCTTCATCACGGATTTTCAAAGAGTGGCATAAGGCACAACACTTCCTCATTGATTCATAGTTTTAAACAAACACCTCAAGAGATAGTGAGACTTGCAGGAAGAAGTTTTTGGCCATACTTGGAGAGATGACATGTGCCTGAGTTACCCACACCCGCCAAACAAGTGGCTTTATTCTTAGATGGATTTTTTAGTACCAAATTGCAATCCTATGTGTATCTAAAGGACCCTAGATCCATAGAAGAGTGTGTACACATGTGCATAGATATTGAGGATAATCTAGGGGAGGAATTAGAGCTTTCAAAAATCTACAAATATTCAGATAGCTCTACTAGCCTCAATTCAAAACCATCCACATCTATTGAGGAACTTGCAGAGAAGGTAGCTCAGAAGTTAGGAGTCTCTAACAAATAGATACCGAGATTTGCTCCAGTGAAACGGTGTTATATCTGTGGAGGAGACCATACGGCTAATGTGTAATCTATCATGGCTCAACCCCAAGAGAACCCTAACAGCCAATACTACACCATAGAAAGGAGATATACAAACCACACTGCACAAGATTGCCCATATAATAAACAAGCTGTTAGACAAAATTATACTCAACCATATCCACAATAGGGAAGATACAAAAACCAGTACCCACCACAACAATATGGTAGGCACTAGCAACCCTACCAGCCACCCTATCAAGCACAACAAAGACCTCAACCCATGTTGGCTCAACAACCTCCACCTCCAGCCAATGTAATCCCTGTAAAGTATGCAGCCGTTGAAGAAAATCTGAATAGAGCCTTAGTGCCAATATCATCATTGCTTTTAGAAAGCATGATCATAGTTTTGAATCGAATCATATCGATAGTCCACAAGCTTACTATATGCAGTCACCTGACCATAATGAGTCATACTATTATGAAGATCCTAGCGAACGTAGTTGGGAGCCAGAATATGCCAATATCATGTACGCTAATCCTAACTCTAGGCCCCAACCTAGGCAGATAAGACCCCCATTTCCTAGAGCACCATGCTACCAATGTCAGGGAGATCACCTCATTCGTGATTGCCCTATGCCTGCACCTACACAACCCCAATCAGTGAAAATTCAAGTTTTTTCCCAGATTATGGGAAGGAGCACCTGTTATGAGATTGTCCTAAGAACCCCAACAATATGCCAAAAATCGCTCTTATCAACATCATTGGGTAAGTGGTATACTCCATGGAAAGTGTGACTTCCATTGCCCAGTGCAAGTAGTCACGAGAGCTTAGGCATTTAAGCAAAACCAAGACTTAGGCCAGGAAAAGAGTTCAGAGTTTAGTGAGACCGAGAGTCTAACCAAGAAGAGGACAAGAGCTTGGAGAGAAATTCATGAACAAATGAAAAGACAATTGTCAAAGAAAATAAATGAACTTGAGGAAAGCTTAAGAGAAACAAAAGCCAAGATAATGGAAATCATATCTCAAATGCACACCCACACATCACCACCACCATCCCCTTCACTTTCTAACCTGCCACCCTCTAATCAACCTTGTGTAATCCCGCCACCACCTAGAGTCGGATCAGTTCTAGCAGATCCCACTCCAGAGGACATAGACATAATGCTTAAGGCATATCAAGCCTCTATGTGTATTTGTGTGTGTGTGTGTGTGTGTAAGTTTGTATGTGTGTATGTGTGTGTGTCTATGTGTGTAAGGGTGTGTGTGTCTATGTGTGTATGTCTGTGTGTATGCATGTGTAAGTGTGTCTGTGTATGTGTGTGTGTGTGTGCCTATGTGTGTGTGTGTAAATCTGTGTGTGTGTGTAAATCTGTGTGTATATGTGTGTGTATGTGTCTATGTGTGTGTATGTATCTATGTGTGTGTATGTGTCTATGCATGTATGTGTATGCATGTAAGCATGTATCAATGCATATGCATGTGCATTTTGTATGCATATGTATGCATATGTGTGTATGTGTGTGTACATGTGTGTATGCATGTAAGTATGTATGTATACATATGCATATGTATGCATATGTATGCATGTATGTGTATGTGTGTGTATGTCTCTTTACGTGTGTGTTTGTATGCATATATATATATGTGTGTATGTGTGTATGTCTCTCTCTACATGTGTGTGTGTGTCTATGTGTGTATATGTATGTGTGTATGTGTGTGTATGAATGTAAGCATGTATGTATGCATTTGCATGTGCATTATGTATGCATGTGTATATGTGTGTGTGTGTGTATGTGTGTGTATGTCTCTCTACGTGAGTGTGTGTGTATGCATATGTATGCATATATGTGTATGTGTGTGTATGTCTCTCTACATGTGTGTGTATGCATATATGTGTATGTATGTGCCTATGTGTGTGTGTATGTATGTGTGTATGTGTGTGTGTGTCTATGTGTGTGTGTGTCTATGTGTGTATGTGTGTGTCTATGTGTGTATATAAGTATATATATATATATATATATATATATATATATATATATATATATATATATATATATATATATATATATATATATATATATATATATATATATATATATATATATGTGTGTGTGTATATATATAGATATGTATATATATATATATATATATATATATATATATATATATATATATATATATATATATATATATATATATATATATATATATATATATATATATATATATATATATTATGTCTGTATGAATGTGTATGTGTGTGTGTAAATGTGTCTCGATGTGTGTCTGTGTGTGTGTGTAAGTGTGTATGTGCCTATGAGTGTGTATGTGTTTGTGTGTGTGTATGTGTCTATGTGTGTATGTGTATGCATGTATGTATCCATATGCATGTGCATTATGTATGCATATGTATGCATATGTATGCATATGTGTGTGTATGTGTGTATGCATGTAGGTATCTATGTATGCATATGCATATGCATTATGCGTGTATGTGTCTATGTGTGTGTGTATGTGTGTGTGTCTATGTGTGTGTATGCATGTGTATGTGTGTGTAAATCTATGTGTATATGTCTATGTATGTGTGTGTATGTGTCTATGTGTGTGTATGTGTCTATGTGTGTGTATGTGTCTATGTGTGTGTATGTGTATGCATGTATCTATGCATACACATGTGCATTATGTATGCATATGTGTGTATGTGTGTGTATGCATGTAAGTATGTATGTATGCATATGCATATGCATTATGTATGCATATGTATGCATGTATGTGTATGTGTGTGTATGTCTCTCTCTATGTGTGTGTGTATATGTGTGCATGTGTATGTGTGTATGCGTGTGTATGCATGTAAGCATGTATGTACGCATATGCATGTGCATTATGTATGCATATGTATGCATGTGTGTGTATGTGTGTGTATGCATATGCATATGCATATGCATTATGTATGCAATTGTATGCAATTGTATGCAATTGTATGCATGTATGTGTATGTGTGTGTGTATGTCTCTCTACGTGTGTGTGTGTGTGTATGCATGTATATGTGTGTATGTGTATGATGCATTGAAGCATGTATGTATGCATATGCATGTGAATTATGTATGCATATGTATGCATGTGTGTGTATGTGTGTGTATGCATGTAAGTATGTATGTATACATATGCATATGCATTATGTATGCATATTTATGCATGTATGTGTATGTGTGTGTGTATTTCTCTTTACGTGTGTGTGTGTGTGTGCATATATATGTGTGTATGTGTATGTGTGTATGCATGTGTATGTGTGTGTATGCATGTAAGCATGTATGTATGCATATGCATATGCATTATGTATGCATATGTATGCATGTGTGTGTATGCATGTGTGTGTATGCATGTAAGTATGTATGTATGTATGCATATGCATATTCATTATGTATGCATATGCATATGCATTATGTATGCATATGCATATGCATTATGTATGCATATGCATATGCATTATGTATGCATATGCATATGCATTATGTATGCATATGCATTATGTATGCATATGCATATGCATTATGTATGCATATGCATATGCATTATGTATGCATATGTATGCTGCATGTATGTGTATGTGTGTGTATGTCCCTTTACGTGTGTGTGTGTGTGTATACATATATATATGTGTGTATGTGTATGTGTGTATGCATGTGTATGTGTGTGTATGCATTTAAGCATGTATGTATGCATATGCATGTGCATTATGTATGCATGTGTGTGTATGTGTGTGTATGCATGTAAGTATGTATGTATGCATATGCATATGCATTATGTATGCATATTTATGCATGTATGTGTATGTCTCTCTACGTGTGTGTGTGCATGCATATGTATGTGTGTATGTGTATGTGTATGTGTGTATGTGTATGTGTATGTGTGTATGCGTGTGTATGCATTTAAGCATGTGTGTATGCATTTAAGCATGTATGTATGCATATGCATGTGCATTATGTATGCATATGCATGTGCATTATGTATGCATGTGTGTTTATGTGTGTGTATGCATGTAAGTATGTATGTATGCATATGCATATGCATTATGTATGCATATGCATTATGTATGCACATGCATATGCATTATGTATGCATGTATGTGTATGTGTGTGTATGTCTCTCTATGTGTGTGTGTGTGTATGCATATATGTGTGTGTATGTGTCTATATGTGTGTGTGTATGTGTGTGTGTGTCTATGTGTGTGTGTGTGTCTATGTGTGTATATACATGTGTATCTATTATATATGTGTCTATATGCATGTGTATGTGTGTGTGTAAATGTGTGTGGATGTGTGTGTCTATGTGTCTATGTGTGTGTATGTGTGTGTGTATGTGTATGTGTGTATCTGTGTCTATGTGTGTATGTGTGTGTGTCTATGTGTGTATGCATGTGTCTATGTGTGTATATATATGTGTGTGTATGCATGTATATGTGTGAATGTAAATTAGTGTGTATATGTGTATGTGTAAATATGTGTGTATGTGTGTGTATGTGTCTATGTGTGTATGTGTCTATGTGTGTATGTGTGTATGTGTGTGTATCTATGTGTGTATGTGTGTTTGTGTGCATATACATGTATATGTATATATATATATGTGTGTATGCATGTGTATGTGTGTGTGCAAATGTGTGTGGATGTGTGTTTGTGTGTGTGTAAGTGTGTATGTGTGTGTGTATGTGTGTGTCTATGTGTATGTGTGTGTGTGTGTCTATGTGTGTATATATGTGTGTGTCTGCATATGTATGTGTGTGTATGTGTATGTATGTGTATGTATGTTTGTGCATGTGTGTGTATGTGTGTGTAAATCTGTGTATGTATGTGTGTGTGTGCATACCTTGCTTCACGAGATGTGCATGTCGATCTCTCTCTCTCTCTCTCTCTCTCTCTCTCTCTCTCTCTCTCTCTCTCTCTCTCTCTCTCTCTCTCTCTCTCTCTCTCTCTCTCTCTCTCTCTCTCTCTCTCTATCTCGTCCTAATCCTGGCACAAATGTGATTGGAGAAATCAAATTTTTTTTAACATTCATGAGCCTAGCTTATGCAATGCTCTGGGAGACCAGGACATCGTGTATGCGACGATCCAGCGTTGCAAGTAGTTTGCCAATGTCGTTAAAAGCATCGCTATTTAGCGATGCTTTTTGTGATGAATATTTTTAGCACCGCATAAGCGATGCTGGCATCGCTTATGCGAAGAAACGTCTTTTTTTAAATAAAAAAGAGGCTCGTTGCTTGTGCAACGCTAGCGTCGCATAAGCAATGAGACTCGCTTTTTCTTCAATTGGGGGGCATCGCTACGCCCCCCTATTTCTAGTAGTGAGGGCTAGGATACATTTGAAGTGCCACAACCCCCATGATTAAGAGACGTGGAAGAAATGGGAAGTACTCATGAAGATCGCACGGTGGTGCAAAATTAGGCAATGAGAATCATAGAAGAAATAGTGTTACAATCCAGCTATTTCAAAATCTTGGCACCCATGCATCTCATCACATCATTAGAGCTTCGGTATCGGCCCTACTATGTCATTCTTGCAGATTATACTGTGGAAATGTAGAGAGTCATGGGGAGGATCCCCACCTTCGTGACCCAGTTTCAACCTAAGGACCTCCCACCAGAGGCACAGAAAGGCAAGATCTATCAACCAACATGGCGGAAAAATCTCTTAGAGACTTACCCTGAAATGTTGCATACGTGGAACCATGCACCTCTACATCTCATTTACAATCCATGCTATGGTGCAGTTCCATGGCATAGATCATGGAAAGCATTCAATATTAAAGTACAAAATAATGCTCAGTGTAAGGAATGGCTTAATTATCCATACATTGTGCCACCACAAGGACCACCCTCCATTGCTTACATGATGGCCACCATTTGCCAGTGGGTCCCCCACTTGAAGCCAATGCCAGATGTGGCGGTGCAAATGATGCTGAAAATTTCGGATATGATGCAAATTGTGCTCAAAACGTTTCGAAATACAGAAGCACCACAAGTCACTCTACTAGGCTTCACTAATGGCAACTACAACCTAGTGTATGACATGAGCACGACAACCAGCATTAGAGTCGCCTATGCTTGGCATGCACGTATAAAATACCTCCCCGCATATTACAAACAGACCTTCGAAGACATGTTTAAAATAGGATTCTAGGAGTATCACTTGAAGGTGTTTGCACCAAGGCCAACACACCTGGTTCACTTATTTTCATGTGAGCAGGCTATGTATTCTAAATTTTACACGACCCCACAACCCGATATCCCCAATGCCATCAATTGGGATGCCTTGCATGCAGGTTTGGCAAGAGCGTTGAGGCTCAGTGAACATGAGCTAGCCACTAATGTCATTCAGTACTATATCGACCACCCTACAAAACAGAGGTCTATCAGGGGTGACAGACGCTAGAGAGGGGGGAGTTTTGGCATAGAAGCAATCAGGAGATAGAGAAGTCAAGTACAATCCAACATATAAAAGGCCCAGTCATTTTTTTCATAATTTATTTTCAACCAAAGTGATTTTCATGACTACACAAACATTGTAAATACCATTTTTTATAGATTAGACTCCATTCCGTTTGAGCCCTCAAATAAGTCCTGGAACCAAATTTTTAACTAGGCTGGACATTAGGTTTGAACAGGGCCAAAACCAAGTCGAAAACTATAAAAAGAGCTAGAGAGCTCATTTTTTAGGTTAGCTTGTGAGAGCTTTGAGCTATTGTAAGAGACTTTTTGAGTAATACAAAGAACTCTATTGGTCCTTTCTTTGTTATTTCCTTGTGTGCACGTGTGTGTATGTGTGTGCATGCTAGTGTGCTTCTCACTCACGCACTTGTGCGATCACTTGATCATAGTTGTCATAATAGTCCTCACATCTCCACAAATTGACAATTATGAGGTGGATCTCCTCACGTTGGTACTTGTCATTGTGCTAGAGTGACACAATAAATCCAAGAAAGTAGTATTTTTAAATTTTACGACTCTCAAGTGGAAAAAGCACCATTTGTCTAAGTATATAAGATAATGGAACTCTATTGTACTTAGGTTTTTTATTCATTTGCAAAAAACTTGTCACTTTCTTTTTTTAGCTTCACAATAATTCATTTTGAGCTTCTCTGGTGTTCTTGAGGTGCCCAAATCCGTATTGGACCTAAGGGGAGTGTCTTTTCACATTCGTGGTGCATCTTCTTCTTTAGGGCTAGTTTCTTGTGGTGGCTTTTCTCTAGAAGTTCTTATTTGGACTCTTGGTTCATATGAAGACATGTCTACATGCACTTGATTGGGTTACTATGCAGTTTGAAAATTTGAAACACTGATCCAACCACTTGATGCCATTGAACCTCTCATTGGCATTGCATTTTTGGGTCTATGAAAAAATATTTGGCACCAGTTTTAGCTATTTGTGTCCATACATTCAAGGATTTTCCAAGGATGTGAAGCTTTGGAGTTGATGGTAAGAGGTTAGGTAAGTGCGTTGTTGTTTTTTTTTTAATTTATTGACTTGACCCCCCAAATTTTATCAAAATCACTCCTTAATCTTAGGAATATATGGTAGGAATAGAGTCGGGAGTGAGAAGCTAGGTTTCATTTGAAGCAAGATCCATGAAAGAGTGGTGAAAGAATGTAATGAATTGGTAAATAGGTCTTGGAGAATGAGAAAATTGCATTATTAAATCGGTGGTTTGTGAGATCTTAAGGAACCAATTTCATGAAGAACTTCACAATTGAGAAAGAGACATTGACACTTTGGAGCTTTGGCACCTGTTATGTTTATCCATGCTTCAATTTGAAAGAGAGAAAAAGAATTCATTAAGAAATAGACCAAAATATTACAAACAAAAAGGAAAAAGAAAAACAAAGGAAAGAGGATGCATCCATGCATGGATAAACCAATAAGCTTAGTCCTAGAGCATAGGGAATATGATGCAACAAAATTAAGGGGAAGTGGCAGCTATACTCAAGACTTCGTACACAACATAGTCATCATGTTGGAATCTTCCACGCGAATGGCATGGGCAGTGCACTTGATGGTTTATATTCATGTGGTAGGAACATTTGAAGAGTTGGAGCATGTACAATTGTTCTTTCAAAGTTAAAGCTCGAGGGAGTAGGCACTTGCCGAACCTGCATTAAAAAAAAAAGGGTTCGAGCCTTGAGCGGATAAGACGAGAGCTGCATATCCAAATCCGACCTCTTATGAGAGGATAACATAGTGACAACACACATAGAGCATAGAAGCAAGATAAGAATTGAGAGTTGGAGGGAGATGCTTATGAGAGAGGGCAGCATGAGTGTTGGAGCAGAGCAATCATCAATAGTGATTATATGAAGATCAAAGTGAGAAGATATGTGGAAGAATGAAGATTACTTTCAGAAGAAGAAAATAGAATCAGAAATGTTTCTTTTGTATATTACTCTTGTAAATAGTTCAATGTATTTTGAAAAAGATGACGAGTTAGACTCGTATATATATCTACAGATACGTATTCATAGCAAGAGAGAGTGATATAGATCAGATAGAGAAGAGTAGGTGAAGAGGTGATGAACATTGTATGTATCATCAACCATATGTATGAAAAGTAATGAAGAAGAAAATGTTGTAGAATTCTGCGCGTCGATCTTCTGTCCCATTCTCCTTCTGTGCTTAATCTTTTGAAGAATCCTTTTGCACGTATCTAAGTCCATAGCTAATCTATCTATGGCTAGAATTTGAGAGATTAATTTCAATCAGGTTGTGAGAATTTTGTTTAGGAACATTCATATGTGAAGATGTTCTGAGAGTCGAAAAATCTGGCGCACATTTCATCTTCAAAGAAATGGTCAGTGCTCAGTCTACAGTGTAAAGTTTTACACAAGTGAGGGCTCAAAATCTAAGTTGGAAGGTAAGCTATCTATGGCTAGAAGATCTTGATCAAACGGGTTCAGAGTTGGGAGAACCAGTGCTAAGAAATTGCAGGTGTCAAAGTCGCCATTGCAGAGAAGCACTTTCAGACATAGGTAAAGTGTTTCACACATTTCTCAGTGTGTACTTAATCTTTTTGAGAGATTTAACTTAGCAAAGTTGCGCAACCTTAAGGCGAAGTGTTGTGCAAAGTTTTATCAAAAACTTTATAGGATTGATTAGTCAATGAGTGACTAATCTGCAGCAGATTTTTCTGAAGAAACTGAATTTTTCAGAATAATCAAATTTCTGATAATTTGGTGAAGATTCTCTAAATTTGGTGGAGTCTAAGGTTAATCTTGATATAGATGTGATCTAAATTCAAGGTTAACTTGTTCTTTTGGAGATTAACACTCTCCATCAGTGGTATCAGAGCAGGTTGTGTCAAAATTGAGAAGAAGAAGACTCCGACTATTGCAGAAGTACAAAACTTTACATTTTGAAGGTGCAAAAGGTAAAGGTTGAAGAAAGATTGAAGGAAGACATACAAAGAGCATCAAAAGGATCAGAAGGAGCAACATTCGAAGTAAAGGTACATTTATTATCTGTAAAGGTTAAAGATTTGAAGCTACAGGTGAAATAAAGATGGGAGATAGTCTCCAAATTGAAAAGTTGGATAGAGAGAACTATCCTGCATGGTCTATGAGGATGGAAGCTCACCTTATGAGCAAAGATCTGATAGGATACATCACAGGAGATGAAGAAAAGCCAGAATTCAGAGATTCTAGTGTTCCAACTAGGGAGGAGCTTGCAGATTTGAAGAATTGGATGAAGAAGGATGCTCAAGCAAGAAGCATCATCTACATGGCAGTCAATGACTATTTGCTTCCTCACATTAGAGGACTTGAGAGTGCTTGTGACATTTGGAATGCTTTGGAAGAGCATTTCCAAAATACAACCAAATCAAGGAAGGCTTCACTATGGGCAGAATTTACTACCTTCAAGAAGAAGGCCTCACAATCAATCTCTGATTATGTGACAAAGATGAAGGACATTGCAGATTCTTTAGGTGCAGTTGATGAAGATATTGAAGAAGACAAATTGGTAAGACAAATACTCACAGGGTTAAGAGGAGATGAGAAGTGGAAGCCTTTCATTTTATCTACAGAACTTTCATTAGATCACTTTACTCCTGATTTGAATCAATTGTTAGGTCATATGCTAACTTTTGAGAATGATGTCAAAGGAGATGTTGATAAGAGTGCAGGTCATGCAATGTATTCTAAAGACAAGAAGAAAGCCAACAAAGGGAAGCAACAATCAAGTGAAGAAGAAGGTACATCAAACCAAGCAAACTTCATAAGAGGAAGAGGAAATGGCAGAAGTAGAGGAAGAGGCAGAAACAACAAAGATAATGCAAGAGCTTGTTGGATATGTGGTAAGACCAATCATCTATCTCATGATTGTTGGCACAATAATCAAAACAATGGTAATTATCAGAACTTTAATCAAAGAGCAAGAGGTGGTAGATTTCAGAGAGGAAATTTCAGAGGTAGAGGTGGTAGGAATTCTTTTGGAAGAGGTGGTGGAAGAAACTTCCAAAGTCAATCCTATAATAACACCTACTACAACTATGCATCAGATCAAAAGGAGGATTCGACTCTCATTATGAATACATGTGAAACCTCACATGAGGACATGAGAGTGTTCTATATTGATTCAGGATGTAGTAATCATTTAAGTGGAAATATTGCTTTGATGACTGACCTAGATCATAATGCAATTAATCATACAGTTCAGACAGGTGATAATACAAAGCATAAGGTAAAGTCAATTGGTTCAGTCAAGGCTAAGGATGGGAGCACTCTTCTGAGTAAGGTACTTTATGTTCCCACAATTCCAAAGAATTTGATCAGTGTAGGTCAAATTGTGGAAAAAGGTTATGAGGTAAGGTTTACCAATGATGGAGTTTATGTGGAAGACCCTAGTCAAGGGTATAAACAAGTTATTGCAGGAAAGAAAGAAGGAAGGCTTTTCACATTGAAGGTACAAGGAAATGTTGGACATGCTATGTTCACATATGGAGAGTAGAAGGTGTCAGAATTGGATCTTTGGCACAAAAGACTTGGACACTTTAATGAAAGAGGTATCAAAGAAATGATTAACAATGATTCAGTGCTTGGAATGCCTAACATTGCAGGTCAACACATGACATACAGATGTGAGGCATGTCAATTAGGTAAGGCTCATAAGCAATCCTATTCCAAGCATGGATTTATGTATTCAGAAAGACTTGAATTGGTGCATACAGATGTGTGGGGTCCTTCAAAGGACTTTAGTATAAATGGTTCAAGATATTATGTCATATATGTTGATGATGCTACCAGGTGGATCACAATTTATGTGATTAAGGAAAAGTCAGAAGTGTTTAATACATTTAAACACTATCATGCATATGTAGAAAGGATTACAAGTCAAAAATTGAAGAGACTAAGGTCAGATGGAGGGGGAGAGTATTTTTCAAATGAGTTCAATGATTATTTGTGGAATGCAGGTATAAAGAGAGAAGTTACTTGCAGGTACTCTCCTCAACAAAATGGGGTAGCAGAAAGAAGAAATAGGACTCTTGTTGAGTTTGCAAGGTCCATGATGAAAGAGAAGAATTGTCCAAATTATTTGTGGGCTGAGGCTGTTAATACAGCTACATATTTGGTTAATAGATTGCCTTGTAAAGCTTTGCAGGGTATGACACCATATGAAGCTTGGTGGGGTAAGAAACCTACCTTGGATCATTGCAGAATATTTGGATGCTTGGCATATGCATATGTGCCATCTCAATTGAGGCATAAGTTGGAGCCTAAGGCAGAGAAGTATGTATTCATTGGTTATGATGATAAGCAAATGGGATACAGGTTGTGGAGTCCATCCACAAAGCAATTTATTGTATCCAAGGATGTTACATTTGATGAGCAAGGTACTTGGTATGCAGGTAAATATAATGTACATGCAGATGATGAAGAAGTAGTGGAACAAAGGAAAGGTAAAGCAAAGATTCAATTACTTGATGAAAGTGAGAGTAATGAAGTGCAGATTGAAGTTGAAGAGAGGCCAAGGTTTGATCCAGAATGTGATGAACCAGAGACCTCAAGAAGTGCAGAAGTTAGGAGATCATCTAGGCACAAATGGCAACCTACAAGGTATAGCTATGACACTTCATTCTTGACTACTAAAGATTATGCTTATTTGGTAAAAGCAGATGAAGACCCTTCTACATATGAAGAAGCCAAAGGAAAGAAGAATTGGGAAGATGCTATGCAAGAGGAGTATGATGCATTGATAGAGAATCAAACATGGGATTTGGTTCCTAAACCTAATAGTCAGAAGATTATTGGATGTAAGTGGGTTTACAAAACAAAGAAATTTGCAGATGGAAGTGTGTCTAGGTACAAAGCTAGACTTGTTGTGAAAGGGTATGCACAGACATATGGAGTGGACTATGATGAGACTTATAGTCCTGTGGCAAAGATGACAACCATCAGGACACTCATTGCAATTGCTGCTTGTAAAGGTTGGAAGTTGTCTCAATTAGATGTTAAAAATGCTTTCTTGAATGGTTACATTTCAGATGAAGTCTACATGGAGCAACCAGATGGGTTCAAAGATCAAGTGAGTCCAAATTATGTATGTAAGCTCAAGAGAGCTTTGTATGGGTTGAAGCAAGCCCCAAGGGCTTGGAATTATAGGCTTGTAAAATTCTTGAATGATCTTGGATTTCAAGCATCAAAGGCAGATAGTAGCTTGCTAGTCAAAGCAAGTGAAAATGGATTCATTTATGTGTGTATTTATGTTGATGACATAATACTTACAGGAACAGATGATAAGGAGATACAAATGATCAAGAAGCAGATGGAGAAAGAGTTCAAAATCAGTGATTTGGGGAACCTATCATTCTTCTTGGGAATGGAGATCTCTTATACTCAACATGGAGTATATGTGACCCAAGAAAGGTATCTTAAAAATTTGCTAACCAAATTTAAAATGGAAGATTGCAGGGTTGCACCTACACCTTTGGAAGTGAATCATAAATTGTCTAGGTTTGGAGGAGAAGAGTTCAGAGATATGAAACTCTATCAAAGTTTGGTTGGTAGCTTGATTTATGCTACATTGACAAGGCCTGACTTGTCATATGCAGTTGGTGTGCTTTCACAATTCATGCATTGTCCTAGAAAAGAACATTGGATTGCAGGACAAAGAGTACTTAGGTACATCAAGGGTACACTCAAAGAAGGGTTGTACTATGGGTTTACTTCAGATACAAGAATCAAGATATATAGTGATGCAGATTGGGCAGGTAATGTGGATGATAGAAGATCAACACATGGATACTTGTGCTATGTAGGAGACAAATTGATTTCATGGTGTTCCAAGAAGCAACATACAGTTGCTTTGTCATCTACAGAAGCAGAATATAAAGGTATGGTGGAAGCTGCAAAAGAGGTAATATGGCTAAAGACACTTTTGAAAGTTTTTGATGTGATTCAGAGTACTCCTATTATTTGTGGAGACAATATGAGTTCATTATACTTGGCAGCTAATCCTGTATTTCATGCTAGAACTAAGCATATTGAAATACAGTATCATTTTTTGAGAGAGAAGGTCATTGAGAAGGAAATTGAAGTCATACACACCCCTACAAAAGATCAACTTGCAGATATGATGACTAAAAGTTTGGATGGACCTAAGTTGCAGAGGTTTAAAGATATGGCAGGAATAAAGAAGATGCAGGTAATCACAATTGAAGATTGAGGGGGAGCTGTTGGAGCAGAGCAATCATCAATAGTGATTATATGAAGATCAAAGTGAGAAGATATGTGGAAGAATGAAGATTACTTTCAGAAGAAGAAAATAGAATCAGAAATGTTTCTTTTGTATATTACTCTTGTAAATAGTTCAATGTATTTTGAAAAAGATGACGAGTTAGACTCGTATATATATCTATAGATACGTATTCATAGCAAGAGAGAGTGATATAGATCAGATAGAGAAGAGTAGGTGAAGAGGTGATGAACATTGTATGTATCATCAACCATATGTATGAAAAGTAATGAAGAAGAAAATGTTGTAGAATTCTGCGCGTCGATCTTCTGTCCCATTCTCCTTCTGTGCTTAATCTTTTGAAGAATCCTTTTGCACGTATCTAAGTCCATAGCTAATCTATCTATGGCTAGAATTTGAGAGATTAATTTCAATCAGGTTGTGAGAATTTTGTTTAGGAACATTCATATGTGAAGATGTTCTGAGAGTCGAAAAATCTGGCGCACATTTCATCTTCAAAGAAATGGTCAGTGCTCAGTCTACAATGTAAAGTTTTACACAAGTGAGGGCTCAAAATCTAAGTTGGAAGGTAAGCTATCTATGGCTAGAAGATCTTGATCAAACGGGTTCAGAGTTGGGAGAACCAGTGCTAAGAAATTGCAGGTGTCAAAGTCGCCATTGCAGAGAAGCACTTTCAGACATAGGTAAAGTGTTTCACACATTTCTCAGTGTGTACTTAATCTTTTTGAGAGATTTAACTTAGCAAAGTTGTGCAACCTTAAGGCGAAGTGTTGTGCAAAGTTTTATCAAAAACTTTACAGGATTGATTAGTCAATGAGTGACTAATCTGCAGCAGATTTTTCTGAAGAAACTGAATTTTTCAGAATAATCAAATTTCTGATAATTTGGTGAAGATTCTCTAAATTTGGTGGAGTCTAAGGTTAATCTTGATATAGATGTGATCTAAATTCAAGGTTAACTTGTTCTTTTGGAGATTAACACTCTCCATCAATGAGTGAACTATAGTAGATGAGAGAATTGGGAAGGTCGATTGAGTTGTACCTATGGAGGCAAGCAGACATCGAAGGTGGTGGTGAAGCACATGCCATAGAGAAGTTCATTGTGGTGTGTGGAGGAACACA
This sequence comes from Ceratopteris richardii, assembly GCA_020310875.1. Classification (NCBI taxonomy): domain Eukaryota; kingdom Viridiplantae; phylum Streptophyta; class Polypodiopsida; order Polypodiales; family Pteridaceae; genus Ceratopteris; species Ceratopteris richardii. The sequence continues at coordinate 139,846,489 of CM035429.1, forward strand.
AGCGTAGCTTGAGCACGATTAGGGGGGATCAACAAGTTGTAGTTGGCTACATAGGCAAGAAGGCACAACGGTGGAAGCACAACACCGTAGAAGTTAATCCAAGTAATTAAAGCTAATTAATTTGCTGATTGCATTCTACTTCAGAGGGTGAGTAGCGAGGACATTGGGATCACTTCCTTTTGGTGATTAGCACATCATAAATGTTTGCGCAGTGTTTAGTTGGATGATTAATGCATTGCTTTAACAGAGAGTATAGTTAAGGAAAATTCATGCAATCATCATAAGATAAGTGTTGCGAGCTTTGCATGCTAGAGAGTGTTAGTGTGTAGGTCGAGGTTGAAACAGGGGGTCGCGCAAGAGTTGCAGCATTTTTGGAAGACGGAGACTCTTGTCAAGTCGGAACCTCTCAGAGAAGTATTGCTTATAGTAAATTAGAGAGTACCGTGAATCTAGGGAGTACTGTGAATCTAGGGAGTACCATGAGAGTTTTTGGCAAGCGTCTATGCCCCCGAGCTTTAACTTTGAAAGTACAATTGTACAAATGAATGGACATAGCACTGGTGGGACTCTCTTGTACCTTACAAAACAGAGGTTAAAAAAGATTTCAACTGGTGACAACTGATCTAGATAGGCCAAAGCCATTACATGTCTCGCCTGAGGGTTGAACACAAGATCTTTACCTCAAGAGGCTAGTGCCAAACCATCCCACCTAGAGCACGTGGACATCATGAGGTATTGTTACAATGGAACAATGGATCATGATCAATTATGGTAATTCTAATTGTGACAGGATATTTATGTGGGACTAAGAGGAGGATTGTATTGGCCATGATTCTTCGTCGTCTGGCATGATATGATATTTGGGTGCAAGAATAATTGTATGAGGTAATGAGAACTCCATGAAGAAGGTAGGGTAAGTTGCACTATGTTTGGAAGGAAGAATTTCTTTGGAGATGGTGTGAATGGTTGTCCTGTGTTCATGGATGGTTGCAACAGAACTATGAAGAACGTTAGGGATGAAATGCATGTGAAATTGCAGCTGGTTATTACTGTGAATTAAATTAGGAGAGGTGTGCACAAATTTGATCTATAATGTATACAAGGGGCTATGGTTATTTGATTCGAAAGTCATTGAATGCATACAACCTGTTTTCCCTTAAATTTTATCTACTCTATGCGAGGAATTCCAAAATATCTTCTTTTAGGTCCATCAAAATCGTAAACGGGTTAATAGCTGAAAGTAGAAGCATTGTTGGGAAAAGTCTTGGGCCGTAAAAACACCCACAGTGTGACTTTTGGAAGGATGAATAGCCCCAAAAAAGTCTCTGGATTTCTACTTGCTTAGGAATTGAAGGCTAACTAAGAACGAATCCATGAATTCTGCTTTGCTTTAACCCAATTGTTTGGTGGAGCATGTTGTGCATGCATGTGAAGAGCACATTGTGTGGGCACAATAGGTGCATTCGGAATCTTTATGTTGCTTAGTTGAGGTAATATTTTATAGGGAAATCAAGATCACGTAGTCGTGCACCTCTAGTGGAGTGGGACATTGTTTCCTTCAAAACTGGTATGGTTTCATCAGATCTTTGACCTATGGATCTTTGTGAATTCGATATCTATAGACATGTAAATTCAAGATTTGCATGATGAGATGTTGCTTATGTTAAAATTTGAAGGTGACAACGATATCTCATTAACTTTTAAAAGAGCAAATGCACATGAGGCTCAGCTCTTCAAAGACACATGCATGCATGCTATGCTAATGAAGATAAAAAAATGGTATGAAAGCGGCCTTAGTTCACAATCCACGTGTGAAAGTAGAGGGAGATGCGTACATAGATAGATAAGAGAGGCTCTTTATATGTGTTTAATCAAAATCTTACGCGAGATGGAGTCTAAAGATTCTAAAGAGGGAACTAGTAAGCCTAGAAACTCCACAACGATAGGGGACATAACACATCTATGTAGCTAGAAATCTATTTTTAACAAATTTATTACATGATGGAAACACAAATGAAGCCTACTACTCGGTTGATATGAAAGAAGCAAGAATTTTGCCACCTTTGGAAAAGTGAGATGATTGTTTTATTAGAATTCAAGAGCTTAGATTTTGGTGAGCCTCTAAACCCAAGGAAACCACAAGTTTTTGTGCTTATACTTTATCAAAATCACACGAATTTGGACCACTCGCCCTGCTCCCAAAGTCACAGAATGTTACCCAAATGTACCTAGGACAAGGGAAAGGAGTGGGAACCCGGACTTATGGTTTGCTTCTTGAGATTGCTCTCCTTGCTTCCCCTCCCTCGTTCTCTTTCTTTCTTCCTCACTCCCCTTCACACACTCCAATTCTCATGCACTCCCTCAAGCTTTTTGCACCAAAATGATACGCCTCTTAGTCCAAGGGAAATTGCATACGCTCAATGGTATTTTTACCCCAACTTGCTGATGCTAGGTCAGCTTTTATCGCCCTAAGTCCCCAGTTTCACTTTAATGTAACCTTGGAGAAGATGGAAACATACGTGCACAAATAAATATCCAACCCCAATGATTCCTTCTAACAACCTCCCTCTCTCTATCTCTCTCTCCTACACATACATGTGCTCTCATGCACTCACACACACACACACACTTTCTCTTTCTCTTTCTCTCTCTACCTACTCTCTGTCACTCTTTTGCACACCTACTCCCAAACATGCACATGCTCGCACACACATTCACCTATAGATACTCACACGCCTACCCTAACACATGCACTCTCAAACCCCTGTCAACCACTTGCTCTCTCTCTTTCACCCACTCCCGTATTCTTTTCACATACCCACATACCCCAAACATACACACACATGCTCACTTATGCACTCGCACATACATTCTCACACACTAGTACACATCCATGCCCACACTTACTTTCACCCCTTTCTTTCTTTCTACCTTCACTCAAACACACCCTCACATTCACATATGTACACATACACACAGTTCCCATCTTTTCTACTTCCTCCACCCTCCTTTGCTCGGGTTCACCCTATTTCTCTCCTTGCCACTCTATCTCACTCTCTTCCTCCTATCCCCCCCTGGTCTTTTACTCTCGCTCCCAAGCTCTTACTTCCCTCCACAAGTGTGCACTTATATGCACAGGAACAAACATCAATCTCAAGGCAATAATTCAGCTTTAACCTGGAGCGGGAAAATGAAAAAAACCTCTCTCCAAAATGAAAGTTGAAATAATCAGAAACAAAAAACTCTGTGCTCGTGTGGAAAACCAAAAAATTGCATGAAGAACTACTATTCAATCGGTGAAACCACACATACTAATGAAGGATTACAATAACAAACTTTGTTCTGGTTACTCCATCTCATTCATTATTTCTAGCGGAACAGATCCTTACACATAACAAAACAAGTCCATCAACATTTATGCCGCGAAGACCAATTCATAAAGCAAGTATGCAGAGAATTAAGCATATTAGCACAATGCAGCACTCAAATTACAGTAACAACATCACACGCAAAGATCGCATGAGCACCGTCAATATATACTTAATGTACGTAATGCATAAAGCAGGGAATCATGAAGATGCCTAAGAACTACAGAGACTGATGATTGTACCAGCAATCATAGACTGAGTATTACTCGTTTGATGTGGCAAACTGATACTGCTCTTCACCAAATTGCACATGATTGGGTCGCGTTAAAGGTCAGTAATGAACAATGCACGATTTATCCGTCGAAACTAGCAGGAAGCACAATACTAATTTTTTCGATTTTGGACATAAAATCGTGAAAAACACGATTTTGGACACAAAATCGTGAAAAACATGATTTTGGACACAAAATCGTGAAAAACACGATTTTATTCAAGGAATCGTGAAAAACACGATTTTAGACACAGAATCGTGAAAAACAGGATTTTGAACACAAAATCGTGAAAAACACGATTTTGGACACAAAATCGTGAAAAACACGATTTTAGTTAAGGAATCGTGAAAAACGCGATTTTCAGTAGAAAATCGTGAAAAACACGATTTTGAACACAAAATCGTGAAAAACACGATTTTCAGTAGAAAATCGTGAAAAACACGATTTTGGACACAAAATTGTGAAAAACACTAATTCAGTAGAAAATCGTGAAAAAACACTAATTTAGTAGAAAATCGTGAAAAACACTATCTTAGTCAAAAAATCGTGAAAAACACGATTTTGAACACAAAATCGTGAAAAACACAAATCGTGAAAAACACGATTTTGGGTAGAAAATCATGAAAAACACGATTTTGAACACAAAATCGTGAAAAACACGATTTTCAGTAGAAAATCGTGAAAAACACGATTTTGAGTAGAAAATCGTGAAAAACATGATTTTGAACACAAAATCATGAAAAACATGATTTTCAGTAGAAAATCGTGAAAAACACGATTTTGAGTAGGAAATCGTGAAAAACACAATTTTGAGTAGAAAATTGTGAAAAACACGATTTTTACTCAGAAAATCATGAAAAATACTAGTTCAATCAAAAAATCGTGAGAAACACGATTTTGAGCACAAAATCGTGAAAAACACGATTCTGACCACAGAATCGTGAAAATTAGGTGAATGATCCTTAGGTCTGGGAACAAACTAAACTCATATACTAAGCAAGACTTAGGTAGGAAGGAGATAGAGTCAGTGGAAAGGGAAGTGCAAGAAAGAAATTTAGGGCAAGAAAACAACATGGAAAATTTAAATGAAACAAATGAGCCCATTGAAATTGGGGATTATAGAAATATCCTCAAATACATGTATACAAATAGGTTTGGAACCTATGTATATTAGGATGGAATGCATAAGTTTCTCATTAGATTGAGAAACTTAGAAGTTCCCCTAAACATAACACCAGTAGCTCAGTTCAAAGATGGTAGGTATGAGGATAGGCAAGGATGTGTATACATCTCCCAAGACCCAGAAAATTCAAATGACTTAGGGCAATGTGCTGACAAAGGACCTTGGGAACATAATCTAGGACACTCAGATTTACCAAGACCCCATGAAAATTACACCAATACTGAGCAACAACAAGGGAGGAGGACACATGCTTCCCCAAATCCCTTTGAAAAGGAACCAGAAGGATATAATGAATTTTCACTAAGAAGAAGACATCATTGGCAACCTCAGGGTAGAATGCTTAGACTATATCAAGTAGCCAAATGCATGAAAAATCAATATGAAGGGTATTCTGATCCTCATGCTCATGCTGCAGAGTTTAGGCAATTAATTAGAGTTGAGGAGGTGGAAGATTACAAATCCAACCCTAACAGGACCTGCATTATCTTGCTTCATCCCTTTGAGAAAGGAAATGTACCTAGATATTGAATCCTTCCTAGAAGCCTTCATTGGGGAATTCTCAAAGACTGGAATAAAACATAGCACAGCCACTCTGATACACAGTTTTAAACAACAAAAAGATGAAAATGTCAGAGAGGCAGCCAGGAGATTTAAGCAATATATTGACAGATGTCCTAAAGAAGAAGTACCTTCCATGGCAAGACAAGTATCCCTATTCATAGAAGGATTAAGAAGTGCTCAATTAAGGACCCTAGTGTACTACAAGAGATGCCCTGATCTAGGAGCCTGTGTAAAAGAAGCAATAGATTTGGAAGATAACAGAGGCCAAAATCTGTTAGCATTTGATCAACCCAGATCAAATGAAGATAAAATCCCTCCAACAGAAGAATTGGCTCAGGCCATTGCTAAAGCCCTAGAGGTAAGCACTAAAACCAATTTGATAAACTCCAGGATAAACACAAATAAAAAATCCTACAATTGTGGAGAAAGTCATCTGATACAACATTGCCCATATCAAAAGCCTCCACATTTGCAAGATAGAAAAACACTCAAATATTGTACACTAGAGAGGAAATGGACAAATCATACCAGGGAGGAATGCTTCTATAATAAACAACCCATAAAGGAGAGAGACTATGGGAGCCAAAGAGAATCAGGGTATATTGAGCAACCAAGACCTGTGTTTGGGCAACAACCTCCTATACCAACAAATGTGGTACCAATCAAATACACACCAATAGAGGAGGGAAACTCAAGAACAAAGTCACCATACAAGGAGGATTATCAATGGAATGAAGGATATCAAGAAGAATGGGAAGGTTATGAATTAAGAGAACCAGAATTACAAGCCCTAGACTTGGGAAATGGAAGAATTGAGATGGACACTGCCACTTTCATGTATATAACCAATAATTATATGTCCAACCAAAAACCTCAGTTCAAAGGGGGACCAAAGACAACTTGTTATAGGTGTGGGGGAGATCATTTCATTAGAGACTGTCCACAACCTCCTACATTAAGAATAGAAGGAGCATATTGCAAGGATTGTGGCAGGGAGCATTTGATAAAAGATTGCCCAAAAAATCCTCAAAAACAACAAAACACACCTAATAACATACCACTAAAAGCAGTCAGTATCATGGAACAGGAAGAATTGAGTGACATTGACCAAGTAAATGCAAATGCTATAACAAGGTCACAAACAAAACAACAAAGAACAACTAAGGAATAGAATGAAGATTCAATCTCAAAGGTAAAGAAAAATAGACAAAAAGGGAAATGGGAAAGGAAGCAAAAAATGAGTAAAAATATTGAAGAAGAAAATAGGGAACAATCAAACAGTACTTCTTCTCAAAAGACACAAACCCAATTGGAGATAGGAAATTCACAAAATCTAGACACTCTAATAAAAGCATACAAGGGAAGAATTCAAGAGGGACCAAGCCCTACTGATCATGCAATGGCTTATCCTATGCCAGACTTAGAACATGAAAGAATGCGGAAGTGTAAACAAATCATACGGGAAGTGCAACTCAAAATGGGGGAAGAAGACAATTCTCAAAAAACAGTTGAGGAATCTGAGACAACAAAAACAAGAGGAAAGAGTATCAAGGAAGAAAATTCACAAGTAACACTCCAGGTGAATATAGATAAACGATGCACAATTCTTTATCATACCACATGGGAAGAGTTAATGAAACAAAATCCTCACCTACAGAAACAAATGAAAAAATGGGAAACAACACCAGAAAATCTTCACCCACAACTACAGGAAATGGAGGAGTTGTGGTATATTCCCATTGATAAGATAGGAGGATATTGTGAAGGAGAAGAGGGAAACTCAACCTTAAAAATACAATTTGGTAAGAACCAGGCCAAAGCTATTCTGGATAGTGGATCAAGAGTGGCCATCATGACTAAACAAACTTGGGAGAAATGGGGAAAAAATGAATTAGTACCCACCAAAATGAGATTGCAACTTGCAGATGGACACATAGAAAAACCCCTAGGAATATGGGAAAAAGTGATTGTGGACATATGTGGGATAGAGATAGAACATACCTTTGCTATAGTTGAATTCCCACAATCCACTTCATATGAAATTATCCTAGGAAGACCATTCATGAGACAAATGCAAATTGTGCAAGATTGGGGTAATGATTGCTTATACCTGCAGAGCAAAGGAAGAATAACGAAAGTAAATCTAAGAAATGGGCACTACTGTGACATATCTCCTCAAGAATGGTATAACATTCATCAGAATCAAGAGTGGAGTGAGGAATCAGAAATGGAAGACCAGGATGAAACTGAATCATCAGTATGGAAGTGCAATATGATAAGAAATCTTACCAGTTGGAAAAGGAGATTAAGAAGAGAGGATTGTGTGGAAGGAAGGAAGTTACAAGATGAGAACTATGTACCACAACAATTCAAGGATGAGGAATTTGAGCCCTATGGGTGGAATCAAATTTTGGCTACCATGGATCTAGCCAGTGATGAATATGTAGGAGTGGAATTTCAAAATGAAGAAGGGTATGATGTCTTTCACATTGGAATTCAAATGATAAAGGTATCCGGAACAAAAGAAGACAAAGAAGAAGAAATGATACTAAAAAAAGGGAAGACACAATTTTTGGAGGAAGTAAAAGCTGAAGATGCTATTAAAGATAAAATCTCAGGCAAGTACAAGAAAAACAAACACAAGGAAATAGAAGAAAATCAGGAGGATGAGAAGAAGACAAGGGAAACGAACAAAGATCAACAGTTTGATGTACCAGAAAATTTCAAGACTTATGAAGTAGAAAACAGACTACTTCTCAAGAGGAAACCAAAGAGGGAAAAGAAGAAAGGGGAGGCTTATGATAATGAGGAACAAACTAAAAAGATCATGATCACTCAGGAGGAGGGAGAAGAAAGACACATTGTAGTGGCTGATGACATGACAACTCAAGAAGAGGAGGCACTAAGAAACTTGGCAAAAAACTATAGGGATGTGTTTGCTTATAGCTATAAGGATTTGAAAGGTATTGATCCTAAAATCTGTGAGCATAAGATTCCTATTACACCTGAGGCCAAACCTAGTAAACAGAGACATTACACATTCAATGATAAATACTCTGCTAAAATAAAGGAAGAAGTTGACAAGCTATTAGCTGCCAATTTCATCTACAAAATTGAGTATACAGAATGGATATCTCCTATAGTTGTGGTACCAAAAAAGAATGGGAAACTTAGGGTATGCATTAACTTGAAAAGGTAAATGCAGCAACTATAAGGGATAATTATCCACTGCCTATAATAGATCATCTTCTAGAAAGAGTTGTAGGGAAGGAGGTTTATAGTTTTTTAGATGGTTTTTCAGAATACAACCAGGTTCCCATAGCATTGGAAGACCAACATAAAACTGCCTTCTCCACAGAATGGGGAATTTATGCTTTTAGGGTTATGCCCTTTGGGTTAACCAATGCTCCAACAACTTTTCACAGGTTGATGTGTCATATCTTCAAGGAGTTCCTGAGAAAGGTAATGGAAATCTATGTAGATGATCTTTGTACTTTTTCATTAAAAAGACAAGATCACTTACAGGATTTAGAAAATATATTCAGGAAATGCAGAACCTACAGAGTATGTTTAAATCCAGAAAAATGTGTATTCTTTGTAAGACAAGGAAGAATGTTAGGTCACATAGTCTCTAAAAATGGAATTTCAACTGATGAGAAGAAAATAAAAGCCATAATAGAGCTTCCAAGACCAACAAGTGTAAAGGAACTTCAAACTTTCATGGGACATTGTGTGTACTATAGGAAATTTGTACACAAATTTGCTGACATAGCTAAACCCTTATATGCCCTAATTACAAAGTTTGAGTGGACCAAGGAGTGTGACCAAGCCTTTGAAACTTTAAAAACTTGTTTAGTAACAGCCCCAATTCTGAAAACACCTCAATGGGATAAAATTTTTCATGTCCATGTGGATGCTTCAAATTATGCTTTAGGATGTGTGTTAGCACAACCAATAGAAGGAAGCAAGTTAGATTTTCCAGTGGCCTATGCTAGTAGGCAGTTGAATCTAGCAGAAAAAAATTACACAACCACTGAAAGAGAGGGATTGGGCATGATATTTGCTGTAAAGAAATTTAGACATTACCTTTTGGCCAACAAGTTTAAACTCTTTGTAGACCATCAAGCTTTATTATATTTGGTAAATAAACCGTGTCACACTGGGAGAATAGTCAGATGGTTTCTTTTGCTAATGGAATTTGAGTTTGAAGTAGTGGTCAAACAAGGCAAAACACACTTGAGAGCAGATCATTTATCTCGAATTCAGTCTAAAGAACCCAGTTCACCTTTAGATGACAATCTGCCAGACACTTATCTGTTTAAGGTAGAGAGTGTTCCTGAGTGGGCCATGACTTTAGTACCATTATTAACCATGGGACCTTGCAGAACAGTTGGGAACAATGCACACTTAGTGTTACAAAGCAGGAACTTTATGTTACTAGCTGGGCATTTGTACCATCTCAACCACACAGGCATATTGGAATATTGCACTCTTGAGGAAGAGCAACAAGAATATCTGAGGAGAGCTCATCATTGGAACCCTTGCACTCATGCTTCTAGGGTAGTCACCCTAAGTAATCTCAATAGGATGGGGGTACATTGGCCTAATAAGATTCAAGATGTAACAAAATACATTGCTAATTGCCAGAAGTGCCAAATATTGCAAGATTCAGAATTCATAACTCTATATTGGTTCCAGAAAAATCCAGATTGGGGTGAAAATATCATTGAGGAATTGAAAAGGAAAAAGAAAGGAAAACAAGTGATAGCTGGTACAGATTCAAAAAATCTACAAGTAATCTCTGAAGAATATCAATTGATAGGAGAACAGTTGTATAAGAGAGGAATGGATGGATACCTAAGAATTTGTGTTCCTGAGAATAAATATTGGGAAATGTTGGAAATGGCACATTCTGGAGTGGCAGGAGGACACTTCTCAAGTGACAAAACTGCTAAACTCATTTTATATTCTGGCTTTTGGTGGCCAACGCTATTTCCTGATGCAAGAACCTATGTAAAAAGGTGTGATGTTTGTCAAAGGGTGAGTCAACCAAATAGAAGAAATGATATGCCATTAGTTCCATTAATTTCAGCCAGAGCCTATAGTAAATGGGGGTTGGATTTCATTGGACCTATACATCCTCCAGCAAAGCAAACCCATGCTGAATACATCATAGTGGCTACAAACTACCTGACAAAGTGGGCTGAGGCCAAAGCCACAAGAAGAAATGATGCTCATACTACTGCCAGATTCCTATATGAAAACATTATCACCAGATTTGGACTTCCAATTGAACTAGTAAGTGATAGGGGGACCCATTTTGTAAACCAAATCATAGAAAACATCACTGAATATTTCCTGATCAGTCATAGAAAGTCAGCCCCATATCACCCACAAGCCAATGGGTTAGCAGAAAGTACTAATAAAGTACTTTGTACTGTACTATCAAAACTAGTAAACACAAATAGGAATGATTGGGATTTACAACTTAATCATGTCCTATGGGCTTATAGAGTGGCTTATAAAACTGCAATTGGAAACACACCATTCAATCTAGTATATGGACAAAATGCAGTTTTACCTATGGAATTCCTTATTCCAACATTAAAAGTAGGAAGTCACTACAATTGGACTGGACATGAACTATCAGAGAGAGTACTAGAATTGGAAAAATTGGGAGCATCTAGACTCCAAGCCATTATGAGTTTATATGTGGATAAGAAAAGGCAAAAAGCTTATCATGATGTTCACATAAAAGAAAAAGATCTACAGGTAGGAGATCTAGTTTTGGTTTACACAGTCAGAGAGCATCAGAAAAAATTCCAGAAAAAAGGACATGGACCATATATTATACATCAAATAAGCAACAGTGGAGCCATTCAACTAGCTAACCTAGACGGAGAAATCATGCCAAACTTCATAAGTGGATGTAGAGTTAAGAGATATGATTGCCCATTAACTGTTGATGAATGGAGAAGGTTGCAACAAGCTCAAAATAGGAAAAGAGAAGAGGAAGACATTAGAAAAGAGGCTCAACAGGAAGCTATGGAAAGAATAAGAAAAATCAAAGAGCTTAGGGAAGTCTGTCTGTGTGAAACTTCTCTCAAACCAAAGGAACATGTCCCTATGATGATAATGGATTTTCAAAATGAAAGCATTAGGGTTTTGATAGATTCTGGAGCACAAGTGAATCTGATTAGTTCAGCTTTGGTAAGTAAATTTAACATAAAAAGAACTAAAAGTGGAACCCTAATCAAAACTTTGGAAGGTCAAATAGTACAGAGCATGTCTTCACTGTCTATTGAAGTGAAGTTCAATGAAGAATATATGAAAATAGACTGTGAAGAATGGCCAGATCATTTGATGGTTGAAAAAGTGATTTTAGGTCAACCATGGCTCCAAAAAGGTAAAGTGATCTTGGATTTTGAAAAAATGAAGCTTAAATTGAACATAAATGACAAAAGGTTTTTGATATTTTTATTGAGTAATGAAAAACAGGAAATTCAATCAGATGTGCATGATATACACTTGGAAGGATTCACCTTTGCATTTGAAGATACACAGACATTACCAATACAAATGTTAAATGATCAAGCTTCATGTAATCAAAATCAGCAAAAGATTGGAAGAACAAAGAAGGGTGGAGAGATAGGAAGAAGATGGCAATCATGGCATTGTCCAAAGAATCAAAGCATCAGAACAAGAAGCACATGGAATCAAAGTCTACAAGAGGTCTGCTCATCAAAACAGAAATCAAGGACAAAATGGATATGGAGACCAAAAACTCCTACAAAATGCTTATCCAAAGGGAATGGTTGTTTGCCTGAAACCAGAACAATTAGAGTCAGGAAGTATTGGGTCAAAAAATCAGAGTTGTTCCAATGGAAAAAAGATCATCCAGATTTGATCTATATTTAGAAAATCATAGCATGTTGAAAAATTTATGAAAAAAAAAAGAGAGAGAAAATATATCTATAAAGAAAAAACAGAAGGAATCATTGTTTTTAAAAAAAAAAAAGAGAAAGAAAAATTGAGAAAAATTGTTTACTTTCCTTTCTTTTTTACAAAAATTATATAGCACAAAGCAAGATTTAGGTAGAAGAGTAATAGAGTTCTATTTATTCTTTATTAATGAGTTTTTGTTTCTATCATTGATAAATGTTTTGTTTTTCTCCAAAAGAGTGGTTAGGAAAAGGGACTGCACTAGACATCTTGCTACACCTGTAACGATCACTTTTTGAGTCTTTCTGAAGAAAACAGAATTTATTTTGGATTTTATTTTCATTTTTATGTCATGACATCTCAAAACACATATTACTCTTTGATTTCTTGTGACTCATGTGGGTGGAGTTTTTCTTTGTGTGTTTTATTTTCCTCAGAATGGTGAATACAAAGGAGTTATCAATTCATGACTTCAAGGCAGAATCAGTCACTCTGTCAAGAGGTCATTGGTTCCTAGACAGTGAAGCTGTGGAAGAACAGGTGGACCTAGAGTCAGATGAAGAGCCAGAAATTCCAGAAGCTGAGAAGGTGGTGAAGGAACTCAAGGAGACCTTAAGCATAATTGGTCAGCACATATTCACAGTAGGAGTAGGAGGATATAAATATACAATGTTATGTCAAGAGTTCTACAGGTTCCAAAGAGTTGCTGTCCATATGAAAAGATGGAAGGCAGTAGGGTTGCACAAAATATTGGAAGAGCCTATCTTTTTCATTGATTTTGAGAGAGTGGCACAAGTAATGAGCAGTCTGCTGGAAATAGGAAAAGGGAATGATGCTTATTTCCGGTGCAAAGTCAAGAACAAAGATAATCAGGAGGTGGGTATCACTATCAAAGCAGAACATATCAGATAAGCATTACAATTCTACCCAATGGGAACCAAGCTTGATCCCAGTTTTGTAAAGAAGAATAAGGAAACCTATACAGGGTATGCAAAATTCACTGACTTTAAAGGAAGAGAGAATGAAGAATATGCCACAAGGATGTTCTTACCATATTTTTGCTTTCCAAAGCTACCAAGGTATACCATGCCACATAAGTCTGTGACACTGTTGATGTTCAACAACAAGGATAGAACTGTTGGAAGTGAGGTAGGCCCTTAGGCTCATGTCATAGGTCCATGGTTCCATAGTTCCAGTCATGTACAACATTAATTCCAGCAATCTTCCATATTGACAAAACATGAACATACCACAACTTAATCATACAGATGATGAGACAAAGATAGAGAAAGAATAGATGTCATGTGTAAGGTGTTACGTAAGCCATCGCTTACTCATAGTATCATATATACCAATGTTCAATGTACAATGTGGGAGCAAAATTCTCAACCATTCTATGTGATGAAAAATAGATGAATGAGCGAATGTACAATGTGTGGACAGTAATCTGAATATACATGAGATGTGTGACCTAATAGGTTATAGAAGAGTGAATATGAGTGACTGAATGAGGAAGGATCAGTGTGAAACTGATGGTCAACAAACCTACATCTAAACTTAGGCTATGGAAGACCCTAAGTCAGATACGTGTGTGAAAAGATCACATACTTATAAAGTAGCATAGAATGCTAACAAGTTTGCTGCAGGAAATCCTCAAACTCATGTGAACACACCTTCTCAAACACCTCATAAAAATATGCATAAAGCATATAAGTACTGATTCTCTTGTACCTATGCCGAATAGGACTCCTTCTGATATGAACGCCACAGCTTCCATAAACTTCAAGTAGTACCTGTGTGCATAAAGAGAATATGTACCTGAATACTTAACATAAGATGTGAATCTTATGTTAATCACCATCTAATGTCTTTGAAGTAGCCCGACATCTTCTGTGTAGAAGACAATCTTCAACCTAATATCTTCCTGTAGAAGATATTCTTCAAAATCATGTAGATGGTCCCATCCAATGTCTTTGAAGTAGCCAGACATCTTCTTGTAGAAGATAATCTTCAATCTAACATCTTCTTGTAGAAGACAATCTTCAAATACATCATGTAGATGGGCAATCCTCACCATCAAGCTGCTAATGACCAAGTCTTCTTGCCATGAACAAGAGATAACCTCCTCTCCATGAGGTAGAGTGTGAGCACACCCTTCATCTTCTCCAAGAAGAATCACCAAGAAGAACTCCATAGCTGCTCCTCAACATGCTTCAAGTTAGCACCATGGCTGCCCCATGTGCTAGAAGAAACACCACCTCTATTGAGGTCCAAGCTCTAGAAAGCTTGTGTTGATCCTAGGTGAAGGATGCAAGACAATAAGCCAAGCTTGTCTTATATAGGATTTTGTGTCCCTTGAAAAGCACTCAATAAAGCACTTAATAAAGCCACGATCGCTGTCCGTAATCGAGAAACGCATCCGTTGCCCGTCGTCCGTTCGCGTTTGAGTTTAAAAAGCATATGAAAAGATTTCGCGCTGCGCTGCGGCCTGGAGGACTTGAACTCGGGTCGTTTGGATGGGAGGACAATGCTTTATCCACTGCGCCCACGCCATTTACTTGTAGAGGTAATGGAAAGAACAAATATACATTCTGAAAACTGGTATAAACTTTGACCAATTTCCAACCAATGAGACATTGTTTTCCAACAATCCCCCCTGCAATGGCATATTGGTACAACCTAGACTGGATCTGCAATCTATCACAAGCTTCAAATAGCCTGTCACAAGCTTCAAGCTTGTACTTCTAATACTTCAGAAAAAGTCTTCTTCAAAACTGAAATTGACTTTCCTTCAAAAAACCTGAACTTGCTGAATATGAACCATAATACTTGAGATAATATGCAAACTAGATATCCAATAGTGTTCTCATCAAGCAATCATTGCTTGACAACAAATATAGCATGAACTGTCTCCGAACTTGCTATCTCTTGTCTTCAAAAACCTGAAAACATACACTAGGATCCACATATTTGCATTTACCTTCCAAAAGAGGTTTCTCAACGTACCTCTGTTGTGTCATGTAAATACACTAAACAAAATCAGGAACTAAATCTTGGAACCTGTGACTGTCAACTCACAACTTAGTGTATTATGAACACTGTTGGTTCATCTCTGACTGTACTCAAGTCAATATGAGTCAAAAAATCTATGATGTCATCATGTCTTCATCCTTTAAATCCTTCATACCTCTTTCCTTCAAAACTTGGTATAAACATATGTGTGCGCACGTCTGAAATATACCTTTCTGAAATATCAAGCTTCTCTTTAATAGAATTCTGGAACCTTATATTGAACAGGAACATCCTAACAGGAACTTTCTCCAAACATTCTTCTTCTTCCTTCTTCTTTCAAAGCTGGAACATAAAGAGAACCTGACAAAGGAAATATAGGAATACCTGAAATAGGAATACCTGAAAGCATGAATCTGCATTCTTTTACATATGGCTTGAAAATAAGTCTTCATGTTTCATCACCCCCCTGGACAATTTAACACTAGTGTCCAGTATTCTTCAAATATATCAGACTTTATGAAATGTGGAACGTCTTCCTTCATAAATCTGATGTTCAGTGATCAATACCTGTATCTAAAACAAAATCTCTGAACCCTTTTTATTAGCATTGATCAGATGCCAATAGCTTTCCATGTCATTCCTCAGCTTTCCAAAATCTAGAATAAGGTTAGCTGATCCTAACATAACAAAACCTTGCTGAAAGCTTTATAGGATTCATAACCTTCTGTAACATAACAAGTATCTTCTATCTCTCTGCAACACAAATCTGATAGAATCTGAATCTTTGACTTACTTCTTACAATGTTAAGAATCTTCACAAACAAAGGATAGACAATTGAATCATAAATACTCAAGATCATACAAGATCTATTCAAGATCAATGATCTCTCCTGTGTAGAATCTGCTGTCATCAAACCTTCATGACTGAATGTTTGATTTACTTCCTTAATGTCTCCAAGTGTCCATGCTTCTCAAAAAGTTGTAAAACTTTTCTTCAAACAAATCCTTCAAGGAATCTGCAATTCCTACTTGAAACATAAGTGGACAAACTTCTCACCTTGAGGACTCCAAAAGCTGCAAGTTGATACTTCATAACTTTCATATTTTACCCGGGTGAAATGTGATAGTACCTGCTTGGTTTTCTTTTGGCTAACTCCACTTTTCAATCAAGTTATAGGATCTAATGGAACACCTTTTTGAATACAAGCATGTATCCAAAAATCAAGACAATCATAAAAAGTAGATTCTTCAACTGACTTGTATATCAGCAAATCTGAATTTTTTGAAGTTTCTGAAAATACTGAGTATGAGGTAACCTTTTCCAAACATAAAACCTCAACGCAAGTCTTCAACATCTTCTACAAAAAACTCTTTTACCTCAAGAGTTAGATAAAGAAGAAATATACTTCTCTGCAACTTGTCATATACCAAGTAGCTCTGTATTGACACTCCAAGAATTCTTTGAGGGAACATATAAGCTGCCTGCTTAAAAGCTTCATAACTCATACATATATGAGTTAAAACATATATCTGCTACTTTTCTTTCTCTCAATGTAATTCTTTGTCAAATCTACTAAATCATGACCAAGTGTAATGCAAAACAAGAAACTGCTTCTTCTTTAAACAAGATGTTCTTGTAGAATTGTCTTTGGATGTAGAGGATAATATAGGAAAAGTATATGGAAAGTATATGAGAAAAGGAAGCCTTACTTTTCTTTTGGAAATGATGGACTTTCTTCTTCTGCATCTTTCTTCCACCTGATGATGTCAACATCTTCAAACTTCTCTTCCATACCTTTTGTTCTCTTGACTTCTTCGAATGAACTTTTCTCTTCCTCTAATGTAAGAGTAAGAGATAAAACAAACATGGTATATAAATGGAAGTTGAATATAGAAACATGTTTTACCATCTCCTCATATCTCTGAATCAAAATGTTGTTTCAAATGTCTGAAACGACTAAATTCACCAATCGTTTGTCTGAATGATGAATTACCCTTCTAGAGTTACCTTCTCTAGATACATTTGTACCTTGATATCCAACCAAATTACAATAGAAAATTGGTTGAAAAACAAAAAACTCATCTCATCTCTGCACTTGTCTTCTTAGATGAACTTTCTTGCCATGAAAGAGATTTCTCAAAACTCTCTAGAAAAACCTCTAGATACCTATTTTGATGTAGCCTTTAACTTTCAAATAATGAAAGTGTATAAAAGTACTCCTTGAATTTCTTCAAATCTCTTCATAACTGCTCTTCTAAGATATGACCTGCAAATGATAATCTGATAGTAGAAACTGATACCTGTGATTTGATGTTGATCTGATTCCTTCATCTTCTCTAAACCATTGTTCTTCCTTGAATTTGAAGTAGTCTTCTCTTCATCAAGTCTGGGTCTTCAAACAATACTTTTGTAAAGTATTTGCATACTCTTCAAAAATATTCGGCTGCTAACAGATCATCAACTTCATACTCCACACTGATGAATACACATGTAACTGAATTGTCTAATTCTTAAATCTCTACTCATCTAGATTAAGTGTGTATGTCAAATGTCAAATATTAGAAGATGCCTTGAAATCATATGTTGTAAATCTGGAATTCTGGAAACCTGTGAATATGAATGAGCCTTAATGCATTGATGCCAAAGATCTAAAGTTCTGTAACCAAAACCTTAGTGCTCTGATACCAAATGTTGGAAGTGAGGTAGGCCCTTAGGCTCATGTCGCAGGTCCATGGTTCCATAGTTCCAGTCATGTACAACATTAATTCCAGCAATCTTCCATATTGACAAAACATGAACATACCACAACTTAATCATACAGATGATGAGACAAAGATAGAGAAAGAATAGACGTCATGTGTAAGGTGTTACGTAAGCCATCGCTTACTCATAGTATCATATATACCAATGTTCAATGTACAATGTGGGAGCAAAATTCTCAACCATTCTATGTGATGAAAAATAGATGAATGAGTGAATGTACAATGTAACAAACATATTCAGATGTGTGGGTAGTAATCTGAATATACATGAGATGTGTGACCTAATAGGTTATAGAAGAGTGAATATGAGTGACTGAATGAGGAAGGATCAGTGTGAAACTGATGGTCAACAAACCTACATCTAAACTTAGGCTATGGAAGACCCTAAGTCAGATACGTGTGTGAAAAGATCACATACTTATAAAGTAGCATAGAATGCTAACAAGTTTGCTGCAGGAAATCCTCAAACTCATGTGAACACACCTTCTCAAACACCTCATAAAAATATGCATAAAGCATATAAGTACTGATTCTCTTGTACCTATGCCGAATAGGACTCCTTCTGATATGAACGCCACAGCTTCCATAAACTTCAAGTAGTACCTGTGTGCATAAAGAGAATATGTACCTGAATACTTAACATAAGATGTGAATCTTATGTTAATCACCATCTAATGTCTTTGAAGTAGCCCGACATCTTCTGTGTAGAAGACAATCTTCAACCTAATATCTTCCTGTAGAAGATATTCTTCAAAATCATGTAGATGGTCCCATCCAATGTCTTTGAAGTAGCCAGACATCTTCTTGTAGAAGATAATCTTCAACCTAACATCTTCTTGTAGAAGACAATCTTCAAATACATCATGTAGATGGGCGATCCTCACCATCAAGCTGCTAATGACCAAGTCTTCTTGCCATGAACAAGAGATAACCTCCTCTCCATGAGGTAGAGTGTGAGCACACCCTTCATCTTCTCCAAGAAGAATCACCAAGAAGAACTCCATAGCTGCTCCTCAACATGCTTCAAGTTAGCACCATGGCTGCCCCATGTGCTAGAAGAAACACCACCTCTATTGAGGTCCAAGCTCTAGAAAGCTTGTGTTGATCCTAGGTGAAGGATGCAAGACAATAAGCCAAGCTTGTCTTATATAGGATTTTGTGTCCCTTGAAAAGCACTCAATAAAGCACTTAATAAAGCCACGATCGCTGTCCGTAATCGAGAAACGCATCCGCTGCCCGTCGTCCGTTCGCGTTTGAGTTTAAAAAGCATATGAAAAGATTTCGCGCTGCGCTGCGGCCAGGAGGACTTGAACTCGGGTCGTTTGGATGGGAGGACAATGCTTTATCCACTGCGCCCACGCCATTTACTTGTAGAGGTAATGGAAAGAACAAATATACATTCTGAAAACTGGTATAAACTTTGACCAATTTCCAACCAATGAGACATTGTTTTCCAACAATCCCCCCTGCAATGGCATATTGGTACAACCTGGACTGGATCTGCAATCTATCACAAGCTTCAAATAGCCTGTCACAAGCTTCAAGCTTGTACTTCTAATACTTCAGAAAAAGTCTTCTTCAAAACTGAAATTGACTTTCCTTCAAAAAACCTGAACTTGCTGAATATGAACCATAATACTTGAGATAATATGCAAACTAGATATCCAATAGTGTTCTCATCAAGCAATCATTGCTTGACAACAAATATAGCATGAACTGTCTCCGAACTTGCTATCTCTTGTCTTCAAAAACCTAAAAACATACACTAGGATCCACATATTTGCATTTACCTTCCAAAAGAGGTTTCTCAACGTACCTCTGTTGTGTCATGTAAATACACTAAACAAAATCAGGAACTAAATCCTGGAACCTGTGACTATCAACTCACAACTTAGTGTATTATGAACACTGCTGGTTCATCTCTGACTGTACTCAAGTCAATATGAGTCAAAAAATCTATGATGTCATCATGTCTTCATCCTTTAAATCCTTCATACCTCTTTCCTTCAGAACTTGGTATAAACATATGTGTGCGCACGTCTGAAATATCAAGCTTCTCTTTAATAGAATTCTGGAACCTTATATTGAATAGGAACATCCTAACAGGAACTTTCTCCAAACATTCTTCTTCTTCCTTCTTCTTTCAAAGCTGGAACATAAAGAGAACCTGACAAAGGAAATATAGGAATACCTGAAATAGGAATACCTGAAAGTATGAATCTGCGTTCTTTTACATATGGCTTGAAAATAAGTCTTCATGTTTCATCACCCCCCTGGATGATTTAACACTAGTGTCCAGTATTCTTCAAATATATCAGACTTTATGAAATGTGGAACGTCTTCCTTCATAAATTTGATGTTCAGTGATCAATACCTGTATCTAAAACAAAATCTCTGAACCCTTTTTATTAGCATTGATCAGATGCCAATAGCTTTCCATGTCATTCCTCAGCTTTCCAAAATCTAGAATAAGGTTAGCTAATCCTAACATAACAAAACCTTGCTGAAAGCTTTATAGGATTCATAACCTTCTGTAACATAACAAGTATCTTCTATCTCTCTGCAACACAAATCTGATAGAATCTGAATCTTTGACTTACTTCTTACAATGTTAAGAATCTTCACAAACAAAGGATAGACAATTGAATCATAAATACTCAAGATCATACAAGATCTATTCAAGATCAATGATCTCTCCTGTGTAGAATCTGCTGTCATCAAACCTTCATGACTGAATGTTTGATTTACTTCCTTAATGTCTCCAAGTGTCCATGCTTCTCAAAAAGTTGTAAAACTTTTCTTCAAACAAATCCTTCAAGGAATCTGCAATTCCTACTTGAAACATAAGTGGACAAACTTCTCACCTTGAGGACTCCAAAAGCTGCAAGTTGATACTTCATAACTTTCATATTTTACCCGGGTGAAATGTGATAGTACCTGCTTGGTTTTCTTTTGGCTAACTCCACTTTTCAATCAAGTTATAGGATCTAATGGAACACCTTTTTGAATACAAGCATGTATCCAAAAATCAAGACAATCATAAAAAGTAGATTCTTCAACTGACTTGTATATCAGCAAATCTGAATTTTTTGAAGTTTCTGAAAATACTGAGTATGAGGTAACCTTTTCCAAACATAAAACCTCAACGCAAGTCTTCAACATCTTCTACAAAAAACTCTTTTACCTCAAGAGTTAGATAAAGAAGAAATATACTTCTCTGCAACTTGTCATATACCAAGTAGCTCTGTATTGACACTCCAAGAATTCTTTGAGGGAACATATAAGCTGCCTGCTTAAAAGCTTCATAACTCATACATATATGAGTTAAAACATATATCTGCTACTTTTCTTTCTCTCAATGTAATTCTTTGTCAAATCTACTAAATCATGACCAAGTGTAATGCAAAACAAGAAACTGCTTCTTCTTTAAACAAGATGTTCTTGTAGAATTGTCTTTGGATGTAGAGGATAATATAGGAAAAGTATATGGAAAGTATATGAGAAAAGGAAGCCTTACTTTTCTTTTGGAAATGATGGACTTTCTTCTTCTGCATCTTTCTTCCACCTGATGATGTCAACATCTTCAAACTTCTCTTCCATACCTTTTGTTCTCTTGACTTCTTCGAATGAACTTTTCTCTTCCTCTAATGTAAGAGTAAGAGATAAAACAAACATGGTATATAAATGGAAGTTGAATATAGAAACATGTTTTACCATCTCCTCATATCTCTGAATCAAAATGTTGTTTCAAATGTCTGAAACGACTAAATTCACCAATCGTTTGTCTGAATGATGAATTACCCTTCTAGAGTTACCTTCTCTAGATACATTTGTACCTTGATATCCAACCAAATTACAATAGAAAATTGGTTGAAAAACAAAAAACTCATCTCATCTCTGCACTTGTCTTCTTAGATGAACTTTCTTGCCATGAAAGAGATTTCTCAAAACTCTCTAGAAAAACCTCTAGATACCTATTTTGATGTAGCCTTTAACTTTCAAATAATGAAAGTGTATAAAAGTACTCCTTGAATTTCTTCAAATCTCTTCATAACTGCTCTTCTAAGATATGACCTGCAAATGATAATCTGATAGTAGAAACTGATACCTGTGATTTGATGTTGATCTGATTCCTTCATCTTCTCTAAACCATTGTTCTTCCTTGAATTTGAAGTAGTCTTCTCTTCATCAAGTCTGGGTCTTCAAACAATACTTTTGTAAAGTATTTGCATACTCTTCAAAAATATTCGGCTGCTAACAGATCATCAACTTCATACTCCACACTGATGAATACACATGTAACTGAATTGTCTAATTCTTAAATCTCTACTCATCTAGATTAAGTGTGTATGTCAAATGTCAAATATTAGAAGATGCCTTGAAATCATATGTTGTAAATCTGGAATTCTGGAAACCTGTGAATATGAATGAGCCTTAATGCATTGATGCCAAAGATCTAAAGTTCTGTAACCAAAACCTTAGTGCTCTGATACCAAATGTTGGAAGTGAGGTAGGCCCTTAGGCTCATGTCGCAGGTCCATGGTTCCATAGTTCCAGTCATGTACAACATTAATTCCAGCAATCTTCCATATTGACAAAACATGAACATACCACAACTTAATCATACAGATGATGAGACAAAGATAGAGAAAGAATAGACGTCATGTGTAAGGTGTTACGTAAGCCATCGCTTACTCATAGTATCATATATACCAATGTTCAATGTACAATGTGGGAGCAAAATTCTCAACCATTCTATGTGATGAAAAATAGATGAATGAGTGAATGTACAATGTAACAAACATATTCAGATGTGTGGGTAGTAATCTGAATATACATGAGATGTGTGACCTAATAGGTTATAGAAGAGTGAATATGAGTGACTGAATGAGGAAGGATCAGTGTGAAACTGATGGTCAACAAACCTACATCTAAACTTAGGCTATGGAAGACCCTAAGTCAGATACGTGTGTGAAAAGATCACATACTTATAAAGTAGCATAGAATGCTAACAAGTTTGCTGCAGGAAATCCTCAAACTCATGTGAACACACCTTCTCAAACACCTCATAAAAATATGCATAAAGCATATAAGTACTGATTCTCTTGTACCTATGCCGAATAGGACTCCTTCTGATATGAACGCCACAGCTTCCATAAACTTCAAGTAGTACCTGTGTGCATAAAGAGAATATGTACCTGAATACTTAACATAAGATGTGAATCTTATGTTAATCACCATCTAATGTCTTTGAAGTAGCCCGACATCTTCTGTGTAGAAGACAATCTTCAACCTAATATCTTCCTGTAGAAGATATTCTTCAAAATCATGTAGATGGTCCCATCCAATGTCTTTGAAGTAGCCAGACATCTTCTTGTAGAAGATAATCTTCAACCTAACATCTTCTTGTAGAAGACAATCTTCAAATACATCATGTAGATGGGCGATCCTCACCATCAAGCTGCTAATGACCAAGTCTTCTTGCCATGAACAAGAGATAACCTCCTCTCCATGAGGTAGAGTGTGAGCACACCCTTCATCTTCTCCAAGAAGAATCACCAAGAAGAACTCCATAGCTGCTCCTCAACATGCTTCAAGTTAGCACCATGGCTGCCCCATGTGCTAGAAGAAACACCACCTCTATTGAGGTCCAAGCTCTAGAAAGCTTGTGTTGATCCTAGGTGAAGGATGCAAGACAATAAGCCAAGCTTGTCTTATATAGGATTTTGTGTCCCTTGAAAAGCACTCAATAAAGCACTTAATAAAGCCACGATCGCTGTCCGTAATCGAGAAACGCATCCGCTGCCCGTCGTCCGTTCGCGTTTGAGTTTAAAAAGCATATGAAAAGATTTCGCGCTGCGCTGCGGCCAGGAGGACTTGAACTCGGGTCGTTTGGATGGGAGGACAATGCTTTATCCACTGCGCCCACGCCATTTACTTGTAGAGGTAATGGAAAGAACAAATATACATTCTGAAAACTGGTATAAACTTTGACCAATTTCCAACCAATGAGACATTGTTTTCCAACAATCCCCCCTGCAATGGCATATTGGTACAACCTGGACTGGATCTGCAATCTATCACAAGCTTCAAATAGCCTGTCACAAGCTTCAAGCTTGTACTTCTAATACTTCAGAAAAAGTCTTCTTCAAAACTGAAATTGACTTTCCTTCAAAAAACCTGAACTTGCTGAATATGAACCATAATACTTGAGATAATATGCAAACTAGATATCCAATAGTGTTCTCATCAAGCAATCATTGCTTGACAACAAATATAGCATGAACTGTCTCCGAACTTGCTATCTCTTGTCTTCAAAAACCTAAAAACATACACTAGGATCCACATATTTGCATTTACCTTCCAAAAGAGGTTTCTCAACGTACCTCTGTTGTGTCATGTAAATACACTAAACAAAATCAGGAACTAAATCCTGGAACCTGTGACTATCAACTCACAACTTAGTGTATTATGAACACTGCTGGTTCATCTCTGACTATACTCAAGTCAATATGAGTCAAAAAATCTATGATGTCATCATGTCTTCATCCTTTAAATCCTTCATACCTCTTTCCTTCAGAACTTGGTATAAACATATGTGTGCGCACGTCTGAAATATACCTTTCTGAAATATCAAGCTTCTCTTTAATAGAATTCTGGAACCTTATATTGAATAGGAACATCCTAACAGGAACTTTCTCCAAACATTCTTCTTCTTCCTTCTTCTTTCAAAGCTGGAACATAAAGAGAACCTGACAAAGGAAATATAGGAATACCTGAAATAGGAATACCTGAAAGTATGAATCTGCGTTCTTTTACATATGGCTTGAAAATAAGTCTTCATGTTTCATCACCCCCCTGGATGATTTAACACTAGTGTCCAGTATTCTTCAAATATATCAGACTTTATGAAATGTGGAACGTCTTCCTTCATAAATTTGATGTTCAGTGATCAATACCTGTATCTAAAACAAAATCTCTGAACCCTTTTTATTAGCATTGATCAGATGCCAATAGCTTTCCATGTCATTCCTCAGCTTTCCAAAATCTAGAATAAGGTTAGCTAATCCTAACATAACAAAACCTTGCTGAAAGCTTTATAGGATTCATAACCTTCTGTAACATAACAAGTATCTTCTATCTCTCTGCAACACAAATCTGATAGAATCTGAATCTTTGACTTACTTCTTACAATGTTAAGAATCTTCACAAACAAAGGATAGACAATTGAATCATAAATACTCAAGATCATACAAGATCTATTCAAGATCAATGATCTCTCCTGTGTAGAATCTGCTGTCATCAAACCTTCATGACTGAATGTTTGATTTACTTCCTTAATGTCTCCAAGTGTCCATGCTTCTCAAAAAGTTGTAAAACTTTTCTTCAAACAAATCCTTCAAGGAATCTGCAATTCCTACTTGAAACATAAGTGGACAAACTTCTCACCTTGAGGACTCCAAAAGCTGCAAGTTGATACTTCATAACTTTCATATTTTACCCGGGTGAAATGTGATAGTACCTGCTTGGTTTTCTTTTGGCTAACTCCACTTTTCAATCAAGTTATAGGATCTAATGGAACACCTTTTTGAATACAAGCATGTATCCAAAAATCAAGACAATCATAAAAAGTAGATTCTTCAACTGACTTGTATATCAGCAAATCTGAATTTTTTGAAGTTTCTGAAAATACTGAGTATGAGGTAACCTTTTCCAAACATAAAACCTCAACGCAAGTCTTCAACATCTTCTACAAAAAACTCTTTTACCTCAAGAGTTAGATAAAGAAGAAATATACTTCTCTGCAACTTGTCATATACCAAGTAGCTCTGTATTGACACTCCAAGAATTCTTTGAGGGAACATATAAGCTGCCTGCTTAAAAGCTTCATAACTCATACATATATGAGTTAAAACATATATCTGCTACTTTTCTTTCTCTCAATGTAATTCTTTGTCAAATCTACTAAATCATGACCAAGTGTAATGCAAAACAAGAAACTGCTTCTTCTTTAAACAAGATGTTCTTGTAGAATTGTCTTTGGATGTAGAGGATAATATAGGAAAAGTATATGGAAAGTATATGAGAAAAGGAAGCCTTACTTTTCTTTTGGAAATGATGGACTTTCTTCTTCTGCATCTTTCTTCCACCTGATGATGTCAACATCTTCAAACTTCTCTTCCATACCTTTTGTTCTCTTGACTTCTTCGAATGAACTTTTCTCTTCCTCTAATGTAAGAGTAAGAGATAAAACAAACATGGTATATAAATGGAAGTTGAATATAGAAACATGTTTTACCATCTCCTCATATCTCTGAATCAAAATGTTGTTTCAAATGTCTGAAACGACTAAATTCACCAATCGTTTGTCTGAATGATGAATTACCCTTCTAGAGTTACCTTCTCTAGATACATTTGTACCTTGATATCCAACCAAATTACAATAGAAAATTGGTTGAAAAACAAAAAACTCATCTCATCTCTGCACTTGTCTTCTTAGATGAACTTTCTTGCCATGAAAGAGATTTCTCAAAACTCTCTAGAAAAACCTCTAGATACCTATTTTGATGTAGCCTTTAACTTTCAAATAATGAAAGTGTATAAAAGTACTCCTTGAATTTCTTCAAATCTCTTCATAACTGCTCTTCTAAGATATGACCTGCAAATGATAATCTGATAGTAGAAACTGATACCTGTGATTTGATGTTGATCTGATTCCTTCATCTTCTCTAAACCATTGTTCTTCCTTGAATTTGAAGTAGTCTTCTCTTCATCAAGTCTGGGTCTTCAAACAATACTTTTGTAAAGTATTTGCATACTCTTCAAAAATATTCGGCTGCTAACAGATCATCAACTTCATACTCCACACTGATGAATACACATGTAACTGAATTGTCTAATTCTTAAATCTCTACTCATCTAGATTAAGTGTGTATGTCAAATGTCAAATATTAGAAGATGCCTTGAAATCATATGTTGTAAATCTGGAATTCTGGAAACCTGTGAATATGAATGAGCCTTAATGCATTGATGCCAAAGATCTAAAGTTCTGTAACCAAAACCTTAGTGCTCTGATACCAAATGTTGGAAGTGAGGTAGGCCCTTAGGCTCATGTCACAGGTCCATGGTTCCATAGTTCCAGTCATGTACAACATTAATTCCAGCAATCTTCCATATTGACAAAACATGAACATACCACAACTTAATCATACAGATGATGAGACAAAGATAGAGAAAGAATAGACGTCATGTGTAAGGTGTTACGTAAGCCATCGCTTACTCATAGTATCATATATACCAATGTTCAATGTACAATGTGGGAGCAAAATTCTCAACCATTCTATGTGATGAAAAATAGATGAATGAGTGAATGTACAATGTAACAAACATATTCAGATGTGTGGGCAGTAATCTGAATATACATGAGATGTGTGACCTAATAGGTTATAGAAGAGTGAATATGAGTGACTGAATGAGGAAGGATCAGTGTGAAACTGATGGTCAACAAACCTACATCTAAACTTAGGCTATGGAAGACCCTAAGTCAGATACGTGTGTGAAAAGATCACATACTTATAAAGTAGCATAGAATGCTAACAAGTTTGCTGCAGGAAATCCTCAAACTCATGTGAACACACCTTCTCAAACACCTCATAAAAATATGCATAAAGCATATAAGTACTGATTCTCTTGTACCTATGCCGAATAGGACTCCTTCTGATATGAACGCCACAGCTTCCATAAACTTCAAGTAGTACCTGTGTGCATAAAGAGAATATGTACCTGAATACTTAACATAAGATGTGAATCTTATGTTAATCACCATCTAATGTCTTTGAAGTAGCCCGACATCTTCTGTGTAGAAGACAATCTTCAACCTAATATCTTCCTGTAGAAGATATTCTTCAAAATCATGTAGATGGTCCCATCCAATGTCTTTGAAGTAGCCAGACATCTTCTTGTAGAAGATAATCTTCAACCTAACATCTTCTTGTAGAAGACAATCTTCAAATACATCATGTAGATGGGCGATCCTCACCATCAAGCTGCTAATGACCAAGTCTTCTTGCTATGAACAAGAGATAACCTCCTCTCCATGAGGTAGAGTGTGAGCACACCCTTCATCTTCTCCAAGAAGAATCACCAAGAAGAACTCCATAGCTTCTCCTCAACATGCTTCAAGTTAGCACCATGGCTGCCCCATGTGCTAGAAGAAACACCACCTCTATTGAGGTCCAAGCTCTAGAAAGCTTGTGTTGATCCTAGGTGAAGGATGCAAGACAATAAGCCAAGCTTGTCTTATATAGGATTTTGTGTCCCTTGAAAAGCACTCAATAAAGCACTTAATAAAGCCACGATCGCTGTCCGTAATCGAGAAACGCATCCGCTGCCCGTCGTCCGTTCGCGTTTGAGTTTAAAAAGCATATGAAAAGATTTCGCGCTGCGCTGCGGCCTGGAGGACTTGAACTCGGGTCGTTTGGATGGGAGGACAATGCTTTATCCACTGCGCCCACGCCATTTACTTGTAGAGGTAATGGAAAGAACAAATATACATTCTGAAAACTGGTATAAACTTTGACCAATTTCCAACCAATGAGACATTGTTTTCCAACAAGAACCAAACCCTTTGGAGTAATGGATGTGACACCATACATCCATGAACAGCTGAAAGAAGCAGCAAAACAATGGGAACAGAAGAAATTCATGAATGGAGCCCAGTTTTTAACAAGGATCATTTATCATGTCCTAGGAATGGAAGATCAATTGAAACTGGCTCCAGAGACACAGTATTTTAGAAACCTTAGGTCAGGAATCAAGAGTCCTCCAAGGAAAATGGTTGAGAAGGAAATAGAAGGACAAACATGCATGAGGGGAACACGAATGAAAAGAAAAGCAATATCTGAGGAAGTGATTCCGGTAAAGAAAAGGAGGTTGGACCCAAGGAAGGTTGAACTAGAGATGGAGGAAGCTACAAAAGAAGAACATGAAGATGCACAGAAGCAGGTTCAATCCTCTAGTGAACCTCATCCACCCCAAACAAGCAAAGAACAATTATACACTTATCTAACCCAAGGAAATAATAAAAGAGCAATGTATGAGGCACAATATCAGAAGATGCTGGAAGATTATTCATGCAAGGCTGCAGATTGGGTTCAAGAGGAGGTGGAGCATTATGAAGCACTTCATGATCAGATGATGACAGCTGAAACAGAAGAGGTGTTTGTTAGAAAGGAAGTTGAGTTGCTAGCTTACTTCAAAGAATTGCAAGGACCTCCAGAAACCAGAACCACTATTGTTGTGAAAAAGAAGGTTCCAAAGAAACCAGTGCAAAAGAAGAAGTTGACCAAGAAGGGAAAGGGAAAATCAGTAGTTGAAACTGTAACCACAAAAGAAATGGAGGAAGTGATAGTGGAAGAAACACAGAAGCAATCCATTGTGGAAGAAGCATCAAGACTCAAAGAACCAGAAAGAGGAGGACCTTCACATTTTTTCTCTGATTCTGACAGTGATATTGAGAGCTTTTTATTAAAGAGTCTGAATTTATCAATACCAAATACTCCTAATGTGAATACACAGGCCCTTGAGAAGCAGAAAACACCTGAAGATTTGAAGAAGAAGTCTCAGGAGAAGCAGATGCAGGAAGAGGAAATGAAACAGCTCAGTTTTGAAGATGAAAGAAGGTTGATGAAAGGAAAAGCAGCTATGATAGAACAAGAAAGTGAAATGAGAGAAGAAGTTAGTTGTGGGCTGGTGCACACAGGAATAAAATTAGTATGGATAAAACCCTCACAAACCTACTTCAAATTAGATAAGAGCATAGCAGAAATAGCCAAAAAAGCACAGATAAGTAGCCCAGTTATAAATCAAAAAGGTGCAGATCAAGGTCAAATTCAGGGAGAAGAGGAAATAATAGTGAAGAACAATATTCAAGAAGTCACAGGAGGAGTAGTGGAAAAGGAGATCATCCAAAGTATAAAAGATGTACTTCATGATTTGAAAAATAATGAAAAATTTACCACCAATAAAGATCAGGAACAGGAGGGAGAAATGGATTTCATGGACACTGATTGTTGGTGCAACACAAGCCTTCACATTTGGCTTGGATATCTACTTTGAAAACTATATATGACGCGAAGACCATAGGAACTTATGCCTATGATTTCTTACCAGGTTATCTATTGTAAAAATATAAATGACCTGGCGCATCATTATGCAATCACGCCTAATTGATTGGAAGTCGTGAAAAAGGCGGTTGATTGATCGAGAGAATATCTCAATCAATTTTTTAGGTAAGAAATTTTAGGAGATTGATTTGAATTCTAATTCAAGTCATATAAAAGCTACAAGGAAAAATGTCGCAGTAGTTCTTCACTCATCGCGAGACATCACGGTATCAATCACTGAGGTTACAAGGTCTACTATATAGCCTACACCTCTGAGTACCATTGAGCTATGTTTATGATGCCAGTGGGAATGTACATTTACATGATCTAATACAAATACTTACATTCATTTACTCTGTGATTCTCTGAGTCATTATCTTCAAGTCTGTCAACCTTGAAGAAGTATATCTTAGGATCTACTGAACCAAATCAAGTGATTCAAAGCTTGATAGATTCAGCTCAAAGCATACCGCAAACATACAAAGTTTGAAGCAACTTGATTCAGTCAATTTCAAGAAATCAAGAAATTACAGTCAAAGTGCTTATAGTTGCAGTTCTTACGGTAAACAAGTAATTTTCCGGTAGAAGAACAAAATAGATCTCGCAGAGTAATGTGAAGCTTTGTATAAGAGATAGCTCACTCTATAGCTAGACATCTCTATTTTTAGCTGATCAATCTTTCTGGTGAAAATGATATCTATACAACAGTACAAAGTCTGACCGAAAAGAGGCTGTCTGAACTAAAAGGTTTTTTCCTTAAATGGCAGAAAGTATTCAGTAAGTTAAGAAAGCTTTTGTGTCACTTCTTTACTTCATGTATGTTCACTTGAAGTAATTATAAACAGAATTGAAGTTCATTCCTGTACAATTTCGGTACAATTACGGTGACAGTACAGTGGCAGTCTGGTGAAATTTCGGTCCAGTGAAATTTCGGTGAAATTTTTTCAGAAAAGTTAGAGCACTGTCTTATATTTTCTGCAAGACTCAATCTTCATCACGTTATCAAGAAGTAGAATTGAAGAAAAGGATCATAGAGGGCAGGTGTGAAGCAGGTTTTGCAGCACCAACTGATCTTCTGAGTGCATCCAGCCATCACCTCCAACAGTGGTATCAGAGCAAATAAGGTAATCATGGGTGATGGTTTTCCTTCATTCATTGATATATTGGACAGGAACAATTACCAAGCTTGGTCTTTAAGGATGAAGACCTATCTACAAGGAAGGAGTTTATTTGGATACATATCAAGAGATGAGGAATTGCCCTCATTCAAGACCAGAGGACTACCTACAAAGGATGAACATGAGAGGCTCAACCAATGGTGTGCAAAAGATGCTTTGGCAAGGTCTTATCTCTTAAACTCTATATCTGACTTTCTTTTACCTCATGTAAGGAATTGTAAGACTTCCCAAGAGACTTGGGAAATCTTGTCAAACTATTTTTCTTCCAACACAAGGGCAAGGAAGAATCAACTATGGATTGAATTCACCACTCTTAGGAAGCAATCAAAGCAATCAGTTTCAGATTTTGTCACTAGGATCAAAGACATTGCAGATCAACTTGCAAGTGTTGGAGAAGAAATTGAGGAAGAGCAAATAGTCAGACAGGTAATCAATGGACTAAAGGTTGATGACAAGTGGGAGAGCTTTACCACAGCAATGGACTTATACATGGACATCCAAGCACCTGATCTAACAACCCTGATTGGTCAACTCTTCACACATGAAGCAAAGCTTACAAAGAATGGAGAACAATCAAAAGGTAACAACTCCTCTGCCTTATACACTGATAAAAAGGTTAAAGATAAAGGTAAAAACAAGAAGGTTGATGAAGAAGGTTCTACCTCCCAAGCAAACTATGCAGGGAGAGGTAGATCATCTAGAGGTAGGGGCAGAGGAGGTAAGTCAGGTAGGGGGAGACCCTATAACCATTCTCCATGCAATATCTGTGGCTTGTCTAACCATACTACAGATGAATGCTACAAAAACTACAAGAACCAAAGAGGAAGAGGTCACCAAAGAGGAGGTTACTCTCAAGGCAGAGGCAGATTCAATCAATCTCAAGGCTACCATGGCTACAACAATAATTATAACAACAACTACAATCACAATAGCAACTATCAAGGTGGATACAGAAATAGGAAAGACTACAACAATTATGCAGAGGAGCAAGATGATTCCCTGTTGATCATGAACATGACATCTAAGTCAGGTATCAATGATGATCACTTATTCTATATTGATTCAGGTTGCTCTAACCATGTAGCTGGAAATGTTGCCTTACTTTCTGATTTGGAAGAACCTACAGGCAAGCACCAAGTGCAGACAGGTGATGACACTAAGCATTCAGTTGTTAAAGTAGGCAATGTCAAAACAAGTGATGGTAATCAGAATTTATTAAGCAGAGTGTTGTATGTTCCAACAATCACCAAGAATCTGATGAGTGTAGGTCAGATTGTGGAAAAAGGTCTACAGGTCAGGTTCACTCAACATGGTGCATATGTGGAGGATCCAAGACATGGATTCAGAAGGATAGCCAAGGGAGAGAAATCAGGTAGGTTATTTACTTTTGAACTTGAAGACACTAAAAACATTGCTCTGTACAATTACAAGGATCAAACGCTATCTGAATTGGAAATATGGCACAAGAGGTTAGGTCACATTGGTGAAAGAACCTTAAAGCAAATGTGCAGGGATCAATGTGTGCTTGGGATACCTAATATATCCAAGCAACACATGATATACAAGTGTGGGGCTTGTCAATTTGGTAAGTCACACAGATTGCCTTATACCAAGAAAGGTTTCATGCATAAAGATTATCTAGAATTAGTGCATACAGATGTTTGGGGACCTAGCAAGGAGCCATCCTTATCTGGATCAAGGTACTATGTGTCCTTTATTGATGACTATAGCAGGTGGACTGTCTTATACTACATGAAACATAAAGATGAAGTGTTTAATTGTTTCAAAAAATATCTTGCACTGGTTGAAAACCAAACAGGAAGAAACTTGAAGAAGCTAAGGTCAGATGGAGGAGGAGAATACTTCTCAAATGAGTTTGAAGACTTCTTGCAGGAAAGAGGCATCAAAAGGGAGATTACTACAAGGTACTCACCTGAACAAAATGGGGTAGCTGAGAGAAGGAATAGACTCATTGTAGAAACAGCAAGGTCTATGCTTAATGAAAAGAAGTTGCCAAATTATCTTTGGGCAGAGAGTGTATCTACTGCCACGTATTTAATTAACAGGTTGCCATCAAAGACACTTGATGGAATGACACCCTATGAGGCTTGGCATGGTAAGAGACCATCTCTGGATCATTGTAAAATCTTTGGGTGTGTTGCATATGTGCATATTCCCTCACAGGTAAGGGGAAAGCTAGACCCTAAAGCTGAAAAGTGTATCTTCATTGGTTATGATTTGAATCAGAAGGGATACAGATTCTACAACCCCTCAAACAAAGGCTTCAAGGTAAGCAGAGATGTCATCTTTGATGAAAATGATTCATGGTATGAAAATGAGTGCAGGAAAGTTAGCCTACCTTATGACATGGAAGAAGATTTTCCCAAGCTTATCAGGCAAGAACCAATTCAGAAAGAGGACACAAGCTCAGATGATGAAGACACCATCAACATTGAAGAGTTTAAGGCTTGGAAATCCAAAGGGAAGATGAAGATGAAGCAACTAGAAGATAATCCAGAATCCTCAACTCAAGCTATGAGGAGATCTCAAAGAGAAAAGAAGAAACCTATTAGGTATGGGTATGATACTTCACTTGTAACCAAGCACTCTGTATATCTTGCAAAGGATCTATTGAATGAAGAACCAGGTTCATTTGAAGAAGCAATCACTAAACCAGAATGGAAGGAAGCAATGGATGAAGAAATGCAGGCTCTCAAAGAGAGTGACACTTGGGACTTAGTACCCAAGAAAGAGTCTATGAAGGTGATAGGATCCAGATGGATCTACAAACTCAAGAGGAACTCAGATGGTACAATAAACAGGTATAAAGCTAGGTTGGTAGCCAAGGGTTTTGCACAAACCCAAGGCATTGATTATGAGGAGACATTTTCTCCGGTGGCTAAAATGCAAACTATCAGAGTTATGGTGAGTGTAGCTGCATCCAAGAACTGGAACATGTACCAATTGGATGTAAAGAATGCATTCTTGAATGGATGGATATCTGAAGAAGTCTACATGGCACAACCACCTGGCTATGAAGAACCCAATAAGGTAAATCATGTTTGTAAGTTGAAGAAGGCTCTGTATGGTTTAAAGCAGGCACCTAGAGCATGGAATTACAGGTTGACAACATATCTCCAAGATCAAGGATTTGTGATGAGTAAAGCTGACACTTCTCTGTTCATAAAGAGGAGTAGTACAGAAGTAATATATTTATGTGTCTATGTTGATGACATCATTATTACAGGAAATGATGTTCAGGGAATAAGACACATCAAAGGACAGATGATGAAGGAATTCAAGATCAATGATCTTGGATTATTGAAATACTTCCTAGGACTTGAATTGATCTACACAAATTCAGGTATCTATATTACTCAGAAGAAGTACATACAGGACATGGTCAAGAAGTTTAATTTGCAGGAAGCTAAAATCTCAAACATTCCTATGGAGGTCAACCACAAACTCAGTGCACATGAAGGAGAAGAACTCAAAGATATTACAGGTTACCAAAGTTTGGTAGGTAGTCTAAATTATGCTACCTTAACCAGGATTGATATATCATATGGTGTTAGTGTGCTTAGTCAATTCATGCACAAACCAAGGGTACCTCACCTAGAAGCAGCAAAGAAGATTTTGAAATACCTAAAGGGAACACAAAATCATGGTTTGTATTTTCCATATACATCAGACATTGATATTAAAGTGTATTCAGATGCAGATTGGGCAGGTTGCAATGATGACAGGAGAAGTACATCTGGTTACATATGTTTTGCAGGTGATAAACCAATTTCTTGGTCATCCAAGAAACAACCTACAGTAGCTCTATCATCTACTGAGGCAGAGTACAGAGGACTAGCAAATGCCACTCTAGAAGCCATATGGTTAAAGCTTCTATATTCAGAATTGGGCCTATACACAAGGCCACCAATCATATTTGGGGATAACACAAGTTCTCTTCATCTTGCGGCTAATCCAATTTATCATGCTAGGACAAAACACATAGAGGTTCACTACCACTATGTGAGGGAGAAGTTACTTAGCAAAGAAATTCAATTATCATATGTGTCTACTAATATACAATGTGCAGATTTGCTTACTAAAGCTCTGGATGGAAGCAAGCTATGCAGATTTAAATCCATGATTGGATTGCAGGAAATAATTGAAGACTAGAGATGAAAACTTGAGCCAAAGTGTTTGGCTTGAGGGGGAGCTGTTGGTGCAACACAAGCCTTCACATTTGGCTTGGATATCTACTTTGAAAACTATATATGACGCGAAGACCATAGGAACTTATGCCTATGATTTCTTACCAGGTTATCTATTGTAAAAATATAAATGACCTGGCGCATCATTATGCAATCACGCCTAATTGATTGGAAGTCGTGAAAAAGGCGGTTGATTGATCGAGAGAATATCTCAATCAATTTTTTAGGTAAGAAATTTTAGGAGATTGATTTGAATTCTAATTCAAGTCATATAAAAGCTACAAGGAAAAATGTCGCAGTAGTTCTTCACTCATCGCGAGACATCACGGTATCAATCACTGAGGTTACAAGGTCTACTATATAGCCTACACCTCTGAGTACCATTGAGCTATGTTTATGATGCCAGTGGGAATGTACATTTACATGATCTAATACAAATACTTACATTCATTTACTCTGTGATTCTCTGAGTCATTATCTTCAAGTCTGTCAACCTTGAAGAAGTATATCTTAGGATCTACTGAACCAAATCAAGTGATTCAAAGCTTGATAGATTCAGCTCAAAGCATACCGCAAACATACAAAGTTTGAAGCAACTTGATTCAGTCAATTTCAAGAAATCAAGAAATTACAGTCAAAGTGCTTACAGTTGCAGTTCTTATGGTAAACAAGTAATTTTCCGGTAGAAGAACAAAATAGATCTCGCAGAGTAATGTGAAGCTTTGTATAAGAGATAGCTCACTCTATAGCTAGACATCTCTATTTTTAGCTGATCAATCTTTCTGGTGAAAATGATATCTATACAACAGTACAAAGTCTGACCGAAAAGAGGCTGTCTGAACTAAAAGGTTTTTTCCTTAAATGGCAGAAAGTATTCAGTAAGTTAAGAAAGCTTTTGTGTCACTTCTTTACTTCATGTATGTTCACTTGAAGTAATTATAAACAGAATTGAAGTTCATTCCTGTACAATTTCGGTACAATTACGGTGACAGTACAGTGGCAGTCTGGTGAAATTTCGGTCCAGTGAAATTTCGGTGAAATTTTTTCAGAAAAGTTAGAGCATTGTCTTATATTTTCCGCAAGACTCAATCTTCATCACGTTATCAAGAAGTAGAATTGAAGAAAAGGATCATAGAGGGCAGGTGTGAAGCAGGTTTTGCAGCACCAACTGATCTTCTGAGTGCATCCAGCCATCACCTCCAACACTGATGAGCAGGAAGAAGGACACAAAGAACAAAAAAGTAATGATCAGGTCAAAGTTTTTGAGGAAACTGAATCAGTTCTAGTCCAAGAAAAGGAAGAACAGGAAGAGCAAAAAGGTAAAGGTCCAGTAAAATCTATTGAGGAAATTGAATCTACTCTGGTTCAGGAAACCCTAATCCAAGAAAAGGAGGTACAAATAAAGGAGGGACACCTCTCAGAAGAAAAGCAACAGGAGATGGAGAATGAAAAGGTACAGGGAATAAAGCTGACTTTAGATGTCTTAGAGCAGAAGAATCTGGATGCTCAGATTTTGGAATATGAAGAAGACATGGCAGATTCAGAAACACTGGAAACTCATCCAAGCAATGAAGAAAACCAGGCCAAGATTATAGAATATGAAGAAGAAGGGGAAGAGGAGAATGAATGCAAAGAAGACAAACAAATAGAAGCTAAACAAATGGAAATGGAAGGGGGATTGGAAAGAATACCCAAGAATATAAGATCAGCTTGTCAGATTATCATGAATAACATTGAACAGTTCAGACCTTCAAGCAGGAACATGATCATTTCAGGAATGGTAGCAGAGTCTGAATTTGAGAAAGGCAGTATGATTATTAAAGAGCACAAAAGAGAGAAGGAACAAATGTCAGAACAACTGAGGAAGGTGCAAGAGAAAAATGAGGAATTTACAAACAAGATAATTGCTTTGGAAGAGTTAGAAGTGCAGAAACAAAATAAAATTCAATATCTAGAAGAAAAGAGTGTAAAACTAATAGAGCGGAATAATAAATTGGAAATGGAGTTGAGAAAAATTGAAGGAAGATACAGAACCTTGCAGACTTCCTATCAGATTTTGACCAAAGCAAATGAAGAAATCAACAAGTTGCTATTGGAGGAAGGTCAGTTAAAGGATGAAAGTCAGACAACTCAGATGACAGAGGAAGAAAAGGAAGAATTACACAAAGAAATTAAGAGATTACAACTAGAATTGAAAGAAGCCAAGGAACTAGAGAAGCAGGCTAGTATACATGCTGCTACATCAATGAGAGGATATAACAAGTTGCACATGGACATGGAAAAAGAAAGAAGTGATTGGCAGAAAAAGAGGGAAAAGGAACAAAATGAATGGATAAAAGAAAGAGAGTTATGGGCAAAACAGAATGGAAGTCTGATGATGACAATAGAGGAATTACAGAAAAAGCTGGATAAGCCACAAGTTCAGGAAGAAACACATGTAGAGACCACATGTAGAGACCACATGTAGAGACCACATGTACAGAAGAATATGAGGTAGAAAATAATTATGGAATACAACATGACAGTGAACCAGTAGATAAAAGACCAGAGGGAGAATATTCAGAAGAATTTGTAAAAAAATTGCTGACAAATAGAGATTCCAGAATGGAGTTTATCAGGAAAATGCATGATGAATATGAAGCTCAAATTGTCACATTTGCATTGAATAAGGGGATTAATCCAGACCAGCATCATTGGGCCGCAGATGGATTGGGTATACCATTGTGTATGATCATGGAGAGTATCAAGAACTATCACTTGGCCAGAGTTGGGCTACCTCCAAATAAATATCTTGAGTATGAAGAGGATATCAATGTGACTAAAGAATTATTTGAAAGAGCCAATCCAAAGTGGAGGAACAAATGGTTGGATGCCAACAAAGAATGTAGGAAAATTTGGAAGGAGGCACCTCTTCACTTAAAAATTAATCGAGCTTACTGTCCAGTGGCAAGAAGAAAAGAATGGACAATTTTTGGGAAAGACGGAGAGAAGGTCAAATCCCACCTAAGTGGTTGAATTTCCCAAAAATAGCCGGTCCAAAGGCAGGCACATGGCCTACAAAAAACTACATGGTGAATACAGCTGAGTCCGTGATAGCTACATATAAAGATGTAAACGACCCTGCATGCATTCTACTTATCAGAATAATGAGATTAATTTTGGCCTGTATAGAAACATACACCAATACAGATATCAGAACATTAAATTACATTGGCTTCAATTCTCCAACAGATGCATTATTGTTTGATCTTAGCGAAACACCTGATAGAATCTGTTTAATGGCATATTACAGTAGAGTAATATTTTTGGGCAGTCATTACTTACAAATTTTTGAAGATGCATTTGATTACGGGTTTTTTGAAAGAGAATCTGAGATTTTTGGAAATTTGTCAGTTGTTACTAAGTCCAGACTCACAGCATGTGAAGCCGCCTATACAGAGTACTTGAAAAAGGACGTCATTGATAAACCAGAAGCTGAAGTACAGTGGAGAAAGGCATTGTTTGAAATGGTCATAACCTAAACATTACAGAAAGGAAAAGTCATGACTTGCTGTCACAAGTCTATCAAAGAAAGAAAAAGTGAAGAAAGCAATCAGCACAGAAGAGCAGGAGAGTTTTTTGTCAGGAGCCAAAAGGTTTAGGAGGGGAAGGATGTTAGAAGATGTATTTTTTGAAGCCTTTTTGAAGAAAAATAATTGTAAAATGACAAAAACTTGTAAAAATATTCATGCAACTGTTGTAAAAATAAGGAAGAGTCTTCCTTATGTAGGATAGAATCTTATGTAATTTTTCTAGAATTTTTGGAAACTCCTAGATAGCATATTTTTAGAATAATAGAGGAAAGGACCAAAATTCAAGTGTGAAAAGGGACACTTGAAAATGTATATAAGATAATTTCCTCTATTATGAGGGGGTTGGTTAATCATTTATTTACATGCTATCCAAGTGAATAGAGAAAGAGTTTCCTGCTGAAAATCGTGTTTTCTCCTCTTTGTGTGGTTTCTTTGATTTGTGAGTCCAATTCTTGTGTATCTATGGAGATTTGTGAGCTTCTATTGTGTAATTCTGTTGAATGTGTATGAAGAGAGCTGAATACTGATGTGTTGAGTGATAAGTTGATGAAGAATGGTGCTGGAGATGAAAATCGTCTATTTTCACAGAATCGCGATTGTCTCGTCTGTATGGTACAGGTAATATTTTTGAGTTTTGACTTCATAATTGTGTTCTGCTGACGAAATAGCATGTATTAGACACAAATATTGTGTAAAATGGTGGAGATTTGCTCAAGATAATCCAAACCGTAGAAATTCCTCTTCATTTTCACCATTCTCAGAAATCTAGCCATTATTCTCTTATTTCTTGGATTCTATCATCTAGAAGGGGTTGTGGTCTCATGAATACTTCCAGGATTGACAAAATAAAGATGTATTGTTGATTTTTCCCTTTTCCTTGATCTGCCTCTACAAGGTGGGTAGAAGTGCTAGCTCTTGGATCCAACTCCCTAATTACTACTCCAGTATTGGGCACTCTTCCTTGAGGTTGCATCGTCGATTGTGGTTGCGGTTGTGCGTAGGTGGAAGTCTCAGCCCCTCTTTGTCCTTGGCCATAGTCGTTTCTTCGTTGTGGGCAATCAACATCATAATGGCCCTCCCTACTACAATATCGGCACATAGGTGTAAAGTCTTCATGCTTTCTCTCATTCGGACAATATGCTTGTATATGCCCAAGGCACCCACATCGCCAACACTCTGGCGGTCCCATTCTCCTTTGATTTTGTGGTTCAGGCCTTTGATATCCGCCTACTTGGTCTTGGCCTCCATAAGCATATGTGGGTCTAGGCCCCCATATAGGCACGGGAGGTTCACTTTGGCCTAGTAATTCCTGATATGCATAGTTCCTATTGTTTAGCCACTTTCCTTTATCACGGCACTGATCTTCGGTGTGATTGTTCCTCTTGCAAAAGTTACAAAAGATTCTTGGTTCTACATATAATCTCGAGACTGTAGGACATTTTGTGGCCATATGCCCATATCCTCAGCATTTTGCAGAAAAGATGTTCGACCTAAACACTCCTTGATTTGGTTCGAGTGCCACTTCCTGCCTTACCGCATATGTTTCATGAGTTAGAGTAGCATCTTTTACCACCTGAGCCACGATTTCGATAATCCTTTCTTTCGTCAACGCTGGCTTCACCTCTTGGGGCGTGTTTGTAGCGGCTATAAATGCTGGCAGAGTTGCAGCAGGATTTGCCTGAGTAGCACCACTTGTAAGCCCAGTGTCCGTACCTTGCATCGATTCAAACAAAAGTTCTTGCCTTTGTTGTTGGCCAAGCTGGACCTCTTCCCACACGCGAGCGACATCTTTGGCAGCCACCAACATTGCCGGTCGGCTCAAACTGATATGTTGTTGAGCACTTGGATTTCTAAGTCCCGCAACAAATCTTCATTTCAAGGTATCTTCATTTGGGGCAGCTGCACCCATCTTCCTTACCAAAGTTTCCATCTGCTGGATATAATGGTCTATACTCTCATTTGCCCCCTGCCGGAGATAATCCATTTGTTGAGCTAGACGATCTTGGAAACCTTGCCTACGAAACTTAGCCAAAAAGGCATCCTTTAGCATTTGATAAGTTTGTCTTCGTGGCTCTTCCAAGTTCTCGTACCAATTGGCAGCCTCATCTCTAAATATGGCTGGCAAGATTCAAAGTCTTTGCGCTTGGTCAACCACTTCATTTGCTTCACAAGTGACCTCGAACAGTTGGATAATATTCAGATCCTCATCCCACAATCCCAAGAATTTAGGAAAGTCTCCTAAATGCACTTGGACTCGTTGTGCCATTTCAAATAGTAGCGTAATGTCAATATCCTCACGATCCCAGAAATTTAGTGCACGTGGCCTCAAGATCCCTCCTTCAAACTTTTGCACTTGATTCGCGACTCTCCTAAGGGAGAACATTTTTTTGGTGGGTTTCTTCCCGCTAATTGAGGTCAACTCACCTCTCGACTCCCACCTCTAACTTTCTCTTTCAAGGGCTCTTCTCTGAGCGCGCTCTTCTCTTTCCGTTCGCATTTCTCCTAAGGATGAGCTCCCCTCGCTCATGTACTAGATCCACGGTCTGCAAGCTCGGCCAACATGTGGCGATAGGCGAACCTATGGCACTCTCTTATAGAGACGTACCAAGCTTTTCCCGGCAAACGCACCAAAATGGTGAGCCTCTAAACCTAAGGAAACCAGAAGTTTTTGTGCTTATACTTTATCAAAATCACACAAAATTGGACCACTCGCCCTGCTCCCAAAGTCACCGAATGTTACCCAAATGTAGCTAGGACAAGGCAAAGGAGTGGGAACCCGGACTTATGGTTTGCTTCTCGAGATTGCTCTCCTTGCTCCCCCCCCCCCCCTCGTTCTCTTTCTTTCTTCCTCACTCCCCTTCACACACTCCAACTCTCATGCACTCCGCCAAGCTTTCTGCACCAAAATGATACGCCTCTTAGTCTAAGGGAAATTGCATACACTCAATGGTATTTTTACCCCAACTTCCGGATGCTAGGTCAACTTTTATGGCCCTAAGTCCCCAGTTTCACTTCAATGTAACCTTGGAGAAGATGGAAACATACATGCACAAATAAGTATCCAACCCCAATGATTCCTTCTAACAACCTCCCTCTCTCTCTCGCTCTCCTACACATACATGTGCTCTCATGCACTCTCACACACACACACTTTCTCTTTCTCTTTCTCTCTCTACGTACTCTCTGTCACTCTTTTGCACACTTACTCCCAAACATGCACACGCTCGCGCACACATTCACCTATAGATACTCACATGCCTACCCTAACACATGCACTCTCAAACCCCTGTCAACCACTTGCTCTCTCTCTTTCACCCACTCCCGTTTTCTTTTCACATACCCACATACCCCAAACA
Source organism: Ceratopteris richardii (assembly GCA_020310875.1). NCBI lineage: Eukaryota > Viridiplantae > Streptophyta > Polypodiopsida > Polypodiales > Pteridaceae > Ceratopteris > Ceratopteris richardii. Next base: position 139,889,068 of record CM035429.1, read on the forward strand.
TACACACACATGCTCACTTATGCACTAGCACATACATTCCCACACACTAGTACGCATCCATGTCCACACTTACTTTCACCCCTTTATTTCTTTCTACCTTTACTCAAACACACCCTCACATTCACATATGTACACATACACACAGTTCCCCTCTTTTCTCCTTCCTCCACCCTCCTTTGCTCGGGTCACCCTGTTTCTCTCCTTGCCACTCTATCTCATCCTCTTCCTCCTATCCCCCTTAGTCTTTTACTCTCGCTCCCAAGCTCTTACTTCCCTCCACAAGCGTGCACTTATATGCATAGGAACAAACATCAATCTCAAGGCAAAAATTCAGCTTTAACCTTGAGCGGGAAAGTAAAAAAAAAACTCTCTACAAAATGAAAGTTGAAATAATCAGAAACAAAAAACTCTGTGCTCGCGCAGAGAACCAAAAAATTACATGAAGAACTACTATTCATTCGGTGAAACCACACGTACTAATGAAGGATTGCAATAACATAATTTGTTCTAGTTACTCCATCTAATTCATTATTTCTAGCGGAACAGATCCTTACACATAACAAAACAAGTCCATCAACATTTATGCCATGAAGAGCAATTCACAAAGCAAGTATGTAGAGAATTAAGCATATTAGCACAATGGAGCACTCAGATTATACTAACAACATCACATGCAAAGATCGCATGAGCACCGTCAATATATACTTAATGTACGTGATGCGCAAAGCAGGGAATCATGAAGATGCCTAAGAACTACAAAGACTGATGATTGTACCAACAATCATAGACTGATGTATTACTCGTTTGATGTGGCAAACTGATACTGCTCTTCACCGAATTGCACATGATTGGGTCACGTTAAAGGTCAGTGATCAACAATGCACGATTTATTCGTCGAAACTAGCAGGAAGCATAATACTAATTTTTTCATATGAGCTTGCAGACAACATGAACATCAGTTTCAATCCTAGCATATACATCAGCTCAACCCTGTCACATGCATGTTAGTGCAGTCCTCTTAGAATTTTCAATCACTGTGCGTGAGGTGGTGTATGCCCACACTCTTTCGGGTGTCCCAGCACGGAAGATCTCACTCTCTACTCACGACCTGCCATCCTTTTCCCCCTCCTTCTTAATCAACTCTATTATTCAGACGGAGAATCTAGAGGGTAATTCGTAGTCAAATAATACTTCCATTAACTGTCTCCATTCCAATACTATTTAATCGTTGCACTATATCCATGACATGTCAAAACGAAACTAACGAGTCTATGCCCTATAGTGAATTGCACGACACTTCATAATCAAGGAAGCTGAGTAGTTTTACAAAAACTTTGCATTTGATAAACTTCTATCTACATGTTGTTGCAACGATTTGCTCGCATGATGTAGGAGCGATGTCAGTTCGACTTCAACGATCATTAAATCTATTCTCATGGTCGATTAATCATCCCTTCTATACCGAATCCTATCATAAGTCTTGGCAACCACTATCTCTGCAAAGTACCCGATTGATCAATCATACAGAACAAGAATACCCCATGGACAACTAAAGTTAGAGAAGCGAGAAGGATAAGGTCTATGAGACCTTTCATCAAATCAATCAGATCAGAAATACAGGACAGGAGTAGCCACCAAACCACTCATGACAATTTGTTAAGAACTTCAGGAGCAAATGTCACAGTAAAACACAAAGTACTTTGTAGTCCCCAACCACCTTCGTCAAAATGAATATATGACCCCAAGTACACGGCAAACTAGGTATTCTGAAACACATCACTTGCAAAGAAATTGGCCAACTGTCATCTGAAGCATTACTTCACTCACCCTTTTGATTCCTTGTTCGTGTCCTTCAACACCAAGCATGACCCAACTGAAGTTACATAAAGGCACATAGCTAATAACAGAAGAACCCCCTTTTTTCATCCATGGACACAGACAACTCGAGAATTTAACCGAGCAAGTTTCCAGAAATGGATACACACTACTCGACGGTGAAACCTAAGCTCTAGGAAAAAAAACTTATTCACTTACGTTCGAGGAGTCGATGAACGATCCTTCCTGTTGATCAGCAAGTCTACAACTTGCCAGGTTGTTTCTTGAAGGCTCGTCCTTGTTCAGATCCTAGAATATGATGACCGTGTAGTTTCGCTTCAGCCACCCCCTGTACAGCAGCTACAAGCCAGCCCACGAGAGCACAATAGATGAAGTTGATAAAAACACGTGCCTTCTCTCTGAGTACATCACAAAAGCTCCAAAACAGCAAGCTTCCAAGGCCCCCCAATCCTTGAATCTTTGACTCCCGCTTCTTACTATGGCAGATGAAAAGAATAGTAATTGCCCCCCCAATGATCGAGAGAGACCCCTTCTTCGATGCGGCCAAAGATGAAAGCCCCCTCTCTTGTTGCTCTTGTGTGCTTCCCGTCACTCCCCACTGAGGATGAAAACCTCAAACCAACAGCAGCGGCCGTAAAACCACAAACGAAGCAGAGAAAAAATTGCTCGTTTGACCCCCCTTTTTAATGGAGTTTTTCTTTCCCTTCAGCTACTTCCCCACGCCGTGTCTCCAATTCTTGGGAGAGAGCCACCCCTCTCCCGCTCTTGTGGCACTTTCCTCCCCCTTCAGAGCAGTCCGCATCCATTCTTCTTTGTGTACCTGCGTAGGTACCGTATAGACAAGGAGGAGGGAGCAAAAAACCAAGCAATCGCAAAAAGATTTCCCCCCGATGTATTGAAGGAGCATAACTGCCTGTACCAAAAAAAGAGAAAAACGAAGTAAATTAGTCCATCCATAACAAATCCATAAGGGATCTGACAAGCTCGGGGACATAGCTTAAAATAAAATGATCTTTGCCAATGCGATAATAGCTCATGGATTCCATATCTACAAGCTCCTTTTGAGCCAGAATTTGTATCAAGGACTCTCCATCCCCTTTTTCACTCCAATGTTCTTGATGCTTCCTGGAGCTTCTTTGAGGGATTCACAACATTTATGTTAAAGGGATTTCCACCTTTTTCTCCTGCGAGATGCTTGAGTGTGTGCGTCCAAGAGCCCCTCTAGTCTGTGCATCAAGGAGCCGTGGAAGAACTTGATGTTGCCCTCTTCATTATTCGGAAAGAGAAGAGATTTCCACCATTTCCTTGTCACCTACGTCACCATTACCTGCATTTGCTTCATTTATCACATATGCACTACTACAGGTGATGAATATCTTGATCTACCTCCTTAGTGTCATGTTGATCAAAGGCATCAAGCTCCATTGGTCATCAATACTTGCACAAGAATTGAAGCAGTGCCTGGAGGTAATAGCGTCAGGAGATATACCCTCTTCTTGCATCTGTTTTTTAAGCACATAATTGTTTCATGACCAAACCCTTATTTTGTATATTTTGCGATCAGCCCATTATGTGCTCATTTGACCGGAACTTATCATCAACAAGACCCATTTTTTCCTTTCGAAATACTTGTAATCAACCATCTGTTTTGCAACATGAAGACATGTTAGCACAAAAAATCTGTCATAAATATAGTTAACAGATTTATTAAAGTTCCAAAAGCTTTAGTCTCTGAAGATTCATCAGAAAGAACTTTTTGGCTCGTAGATCCTGAGAATGAAAAGAGATATCAAGACCAAGGACAACTAGTCTTTTTGAATGCTCTAGCTAGGATGTGTAGTCTCACTCTTAGAACAACTGCTTAGGTCACTAGAGATATTCACTCAAAATCCTAAGATTCAAGGTTTGACTAGAGACCACCCTTTGAGGCTGCACCAAAGAGGGTGACTAAGAATGAAAGGAAAATCGGTCAACCTTAAGAAGCTCAAGTGATCCACAGGATACTAGTTCTAGGCAGAAGATTACTACCTCATTAGGCTAACAATTTCTTAAGAGATTCATATGAGAATCAAGGAGATCCCCATGATCATGTGGTAGAATTTACACAAGTACTTCAAATGCACGAGGTAACTGATTTCTTTATCCAATATGAGGCTTTTGGACTCACATTTAAAGGATTTTCTCTAGCATAGTTCCAATCATTGAAAATTCAAGACTAAGATTGCTTCAACAATTTAGACAAGTACTTCAAATGCACGATGTAAATGATTTCTTTATCCAATATGAGGCTTTTGGACTCATATTTCTTTATCAGGGGATTTTCTCTAGCATAGTTCCAACCATTGAAAATTCAAGACTAAGATTGCTTGAAGAACTCATTGGATAATTCTCGAAGAGGAGATTAACACATATACTTTCTTTGTAATCCATAGTTCAAGAGATTAGGCTTGGGAATTGTGATATTAGTTACCATAAGATTTAAGCAATGCATTCCTAAATGCCCAAATCAAGAATTACCATCCGAAGAGAAAATGTTCTCACTCTTCATGGATGGATTAACAAATAGCGAGCTACGTGGACTTGTTTACATCATAGGATCATAATCAATGGAAGAGTGTATTTGTGATTGTATTGATCTCGAAGATAACTTAGCCAACGACTTAGAGATTTCAAAAGGCTCCTTGAAAGGAAATAGTGCAACGTGTACGAATCAAAATTCAATGGAGGACCTAGCTGATAATTTGGCTAAGAGATTGAAGTTGGCTAAGAGATTGCATCTGACGAGACCTATGAGATTTTTTTAGCAAATGTGAGAGGGGATCAGGCCTCAATTTTATGTCCTAGGCAATACCAAGGATTAGACCAAGACATCAGAGGGGATCCCTTTAACATTGTGAAATAGAGAAAAAATGACAAGTCATTCCACAATAGAGTGCAAGTTTAATAGATAGCCAACGGGACAACATTCCATCAGGTAAAGATATTATCCATATTAAAATCAAGTGCAAAATCAAAGGAGACCTTAGTAGGCTAGAGAGCACCATATGACAATCAATCTCAATACTTTGCTTCAAGATTTATCCAAAACACATATGGTCAGTATCTAGCATACTTGGTCAATAGCCATCCTCCCTAGCCATTCTAATGAAAATAAATATGCAACTGAGAAGAATGAGGATAAGGCTCTAGTGCCTATGACTCTAGACACAAATACCATGAGCATGGATCCTAATGCTGACTTTGAATGTGAAGTTCATATTGAGGATTTAGATGAATATTCCTCAATGGTCCTTTGTATTCAAGCTTGGGATCAAAGTCAAAACCCTCATTGGAAAAATTGACTTAGAATCAATAGGGTTATGGTACATTGGCCTAGCTCCTCAAGACCTATCTAAAGTTACACCTTCAAGACCATCTAAGAGAAATCCTATACAAAGAAGCCCTTGTTAAAGGCGTTAGGGGCACCATTTTGTCAAAGAGTGTCCACATGCACCAACCTAGAATAACACACAGAACCCATCTATCAATTTTGTGAGGGGTCTACATAGATCATGTGTTAGAAGATTTCTCAAAAAATTCAAGCATGTTGAAGGTATTGCCCTTAAATGTGGTTACTCGAATTGCTTCAAGAAGTGAGCTAGATCATGTAGTACCCATTTAAGTTGTTACACGAGCACAAACAAGAGGCCAACAAAACCAGACTCATATTGAAGAGATAGAACCATTAGCTATCCAAAAAAGTATAAGGAAAACCAAGACTAGAACAAGATCATCTTGTAGCTCCTAAAATTGTTTGGCAAGTGAGTAAGACAAGAAGAAATTGACAAGGGAAAAGAGATGAGCTAAACATGAAAGCTCTTGGAAAAAGAAGTTCAATGACTTAGAGACTTTTCTTACTCAAAATAGCTCTCAAATGCATGACAAGGAGGTTGAGCTAAAAATATGATATAAGGAAAGAGAGAAGGTAGATCTTCTTAGCAAAAGATGATTAGCTGACTCATGGCCACTGGGCACTTCTTTGTATATGTTCTTTAATAAAACATTAGTGGCTTGGTCAACCACAGACTGCAAGTTCGACCACATTTGTAACACCTAAGAACTCTATGTTCGTGCTCCTTGCATATTGTGGTTTTTGTGTATTCTATAGCCTCTGTATATAGTATCTTGTGCAATGCCTAGAGCTCAAGTTTTTACTATGGGGATATCGTGTCATGCTTTGGAGAAGGAGAGTGCATTGTGGTGCATCACCATCAAAATACTTCAAGTTCTTTCTCTTATTTTTTTTTCCTCTTCTTTTCTTCTTTGTGATTTTTGTAACCTTCTCTAGACCTCTGTTTTTAAGGGTTCTATGTATCTTTTTATTCTACATCCCCTCACATAATTTGACATCACTTCTCCACCTATATTTGCCAATTGAAAAGCTCCACTGGGGCTAATCTTATGAAGGATGTAAGGATGATGTCCTCTTTTCTCTAATTTTTTATTATCTTCCTTCAATGTATAAGCTAAGACTAAATCTCCTTCTTGTAAGTCCTTCTCCTTTATATGAAAATCATGATATGCTTTCTGTCATCTCTTATCTGCATAGATAGTCATGACAACTTGTAATCTGGATGCTCCCAATCATTCTTACTCCACAATTTTGTGAGATAATTCATGTCCTTTCCAATGCAATCGATTCCCTATCCTCAAATTTGGTATAAGGATTTCCATTGGTAGAATAGAATTTAATCCTTATAATAAATTAAATGGAGTCATTCCAAATTAGGTCTTGTATCCACTCTATATGCCCAAAGGACATGATGTAGCTTCATAACCCAATATTTTCTTTTAGTATTTTGTAGTTTAGAAAGTACAATGCATAATACTTTATTGATAATTTTTGCTAAACCATTGGCTTGGGGATGATAGGGTGTAGATTTCCTATGTATTATCATATATTGCTCTATCATTGTTTCAATTACTTGATTCAAGAAATGAGTCCCTCTATCACTTACCAATTCTATTAGTAACCCATATTACTACAAGGAATACGGGCGTATAGCGATGGTTAAGATGACACAATTTCTTCGCTATAAAATTGGAAAATGCGTCGTAATGAGCGTCACGCGCGCATCGTCAATTAAACGACAAACCAAACGGCGTTTTTTGCAACTTGTAGCACGATGCGGTCTGCGACGCTCACATAGAGCATCGCTAACACAATGGTTTTAAATAGCGTCGCTTATACGTCGCATAAGCGATGCTTTTTGGCCTCGCATAAGTGACACTAAAACATGTTGCTTATGCGACGCAAACTCGATGTGTAGCATCACTTACATGACGGTCTGTTGACGGAAAAAAATTAAAACATTGGAGGCTCTTCGATCGGCATTTTCATGCATCTGATCGAAGAGCTCTCCAATGTTCGCAATTGCGCTGCGCTTACGAGCTGAAGCAAGTATATGCAGAATTGTTGTTTTGCCTAAGCTCTCTCTTATTGTCTCCCTCTATCTCTGTTTCTCTCTTTCTACATCTTTCTCTCTTTGAATTCTCTCTCTCTCTGTCTCTCTCTCTCTCTCTCTCTCTCTATTGCAGGTTATTCAAGAAGCTAACCAAGCAAAAAGTATGGCTAACTATTGTAAGTACAACTTCTATTCTTTGTATATCATTTGAATTGTGTTATTTTCATTAGATAGTGTAAGCCGCCGGATCGGTATTTGTAATTCTCTACTTTTCGTATTCTGCATGAACTGAAAGGTCGTTGCGAAGAGTTGTAACTATTTATAATCTAATGAAAGGACGCTTCGGTAATGATCATGAGAATCGCCAGACTGTCTGTCTGGGCGATTGCATTCTATGAAGTTGCCATAGTGCGGTGTTGAGAAATCTGAATATTACTGTTTTCTTGTCTCTGTTTGATTACATTAGCTATGTTTGGGCACAGTTCCTTTAAGTTAGAGAACGTAAGTCTGTATTACGGTAATGAATAGTTTGGGTGCTGTGTACTGAGAAAGTATTAACCTGAGCATGATCAGTAAAGTTGTGGAAGAACCAATAATAGTCTGAGTACGAACAGTAAGTCTGTGAGAGAACGAACCAGAGGATTGATAGTAATTTGTATGCAGAGGTTTGAGTGTTAAAGTACTACGAAGTAGAGGTGTTAATTGGGAAGAATTAAGTAATAGGGCCTCTGATTAACAGACCCCTACCACTCCGAAGAACCCGACAACGTGCGTTTAACACTGGTGCCGTCTGTGGGAAGGTGACAATAGAGTGTTGCAAATTGGTTGTGGGAAGTGACCATAGATTGTGAATCGATAGTAAGGTAGAGTAGTACGCAAGTGTTGCAAAGGTGATATATGCCGGTTACTCGGTCCGGCGAGTCGCATCCGAAGTACAGGAGAGACCGATAGCCTTGGGTGGTACCAAATTTGTTAAGGACACCCCCAGGAGGCAGAACCACAGATCGGTTAAGCCTGGTAGTAGAAGAAGTGAAGCACGGTAGTAGTGATTCCGGTAGCATTCCGATAGAACATACTGCAATTCCAGTTGATTTCGGTGTAATTTCGGCACAGTCTGCAGAAGATACAGTAACTTTGGAGTCTACAGGAACGTAGTGTACAGTTGACCCGACACCGTCTGGTCAAGATTCAAACCTCTCTGAGGATAGAGGTGTGTTATTCAGAGAGACCATTGCTGGTGAAAGAATATCCTGGGTTGGGGAAAGTTCGACTAATTTCGGTGACAGTTTGGTCCCAGTTGCAGGGAATTTACAGTTTTTCGGTGATAGTGTGATACTTCCTGGTGAATCTTCATTCCGAACACCACTGTTCGGGATAAGCTTGCCTACGTTTGATACCAAAGAAGAGGATAGGCTATTCGAATTGGAAATCCATAAGAGGCTGAATGCTATTTTCAAGTCGGAAGGTGAGCAATCTGATCATACAGAATCTGAAGGACCGGAAACACCACGAGATAGTAACAGTACCACTACTAGCACCATGAGTGGACAGCAACAAGAGCAGCAACAGAAGCAGCAGCAACAGCAACCGCCACTTCCACTTTGACCTGTTCCAACAGGGGTAACATACACCAAGTTCGGTGGATTTCCAGGTGATGACCCTGATGCCCATGTGCGTACCTTTGAGATAAGTTATGTCGTACTAAACCATCCACCTGATCCGACGTACAAGGCCATCGTATTCCAATCTACATTAGTCAATGAAGTAGCCAGGTGGTTAACAGAGTATGATATCAACCATTTCAGCACCTATGAAGCGGTAAGGGATGCATTTTTGCAGAGGTTCCGACTGAAGAAGAACCCTGCCGAAATTTTCGATTACTTGCAGAACAATAGACAAAAGCCGCATCAGACTCTGTAGGAATATGCCATATTATTTAGAACTCATTTAAGACAATTGCCTTCGGCACATGCTAATTTACTGGATGATATCATAACCCAGTGGTTCATTAATGGTTTGACCCCACAGCTTAAACAAATCATGATCATCCGCTGTGTGGGTGCTATGACACTGGATGTTGTCATAGCGATGGCCCTTCAACTAGAACATAAGGTTGGAGGATTCACTAAAGACTTGGAGTGGTTGAAAGCCAGTAGAAACGTTGCAGAGGATCCGGCTAAATAGATGTACTGCACTAAATGTAAAAATTCAGGGCATACCAGTGCTACTTGTGCCCTTAATCAGATGTATTGTGCTATTTGTAATACCACCGGACATTCCACCAAAAATTGTGCATATAACGCCAAAGTGCAAGGACACGCAACTGTAAATGCCATTATACAAGAACCAAGGCAGCCAGCTACTCACTACGTGCCACCGCAGATGCGAAACAATCAACAGCAAGGATACCAAAATTACCGGGGACAGCAGAATACCAACTTCAATGCAAATCGATGGTAGGCCAGTACATCAGCAGAGAATACTTCTCTGCCACCACCTCGATGTCACTTTTGCGGTGAACTTGGCCACATCCGAAGATTCTGCAAGGATGTAGCCAAATATGATCAAAGAAAGAAAAAGTGTCAGAACCCATGACCAATATGGTCTATATTTCACCAGTGGAAACTCAAGCAGCAGTGATTCAAACAAGATCTGGTAAGCAGTTGCAACCAGCAGCGGAGGTGTTTGAGCGTGGCATCCGTGAACAGGAGAGAATGTATAGCAAAGCTAGTCAATGGACCACCAAAGAGCCTACGATATTCCCTGATCCAGTTCCGGTGACACAGGTTCCACTGCCAAAGGTAGGAGCACAGGAACAAGATTGTACTCCAGTCACAGGAGAATCATCATCGGAACCAGTGAAGAGTGCAATTCCAACAGATCAGGTATGGGATATTCTCTCTAAGGCCTCAATTACACTTCCCTTGGGACAGCTAGTTGCCTTGGTGCCTGGAGTTCGGCAACAATTCCAGCAACAGCTTAGTCGGAAAAATTATGGCACACCTGTATCATTTACGGTGTTGTTTCGAGAAATGCCGTGAATACCGACTTTGCTTGAACCCGACCATATCTGTCTTTGTAGTTTCTTGTGGTAAACTACTTGGCCATATTATATCTGCACAAGGCATACAGGTCGATCCAAATAAAGTTGCATCCGTGTTGGAAGCACCTGTGCCTACAACACCAAAAGAAGTTATGCGATTCCTGGGACAGATTCGGTGGCATGGTCACCATTTACGGTGGTTAGCTCATCTCGCCACACCACTTAATCGACTCATGATGAGCACTCCCCGACAGTTCGACTGGACTCTGGAATGTCAAACCGCCTTTGATCGTTTAAAAGAATTATTGACCCAGGCACCAATTTTGCAACCCCCAGATTGGGAATGCCCGTTCCACGTCTTCGTTGATGCCTCAGATATAGCAATTGGAAGTGTTTTAATGCAGCACTCTAATAAGTGGTTTAGGCCTGTCTATTACGCAAGTCATTGACTTGCTCCTGCTGAAAAGAATTATTCAGTAACTGAAAGAGAATGCCTCGGTTTGGTGTATTCTGTAAAGAAATTCCAGCATTATTTGTTAGGCCAAAAATTCACCTTTCATGTAGATCATGTTGCGCTAGTGTATCTGGTTCGGTAGCAGCATTTAGGTGATCGCTTGGCACAATGGGTTCTATTGTTACAAGAGTTCGATTATGAAGTGATTCATCTACCTGGCACTGCACATGCATTAGCAGATTTTCTCTCTCGATTAGATTCTGGTGAAGCTCCGGTGGGTGTTGATGACACCACACTAGCAATTTATGTTACTGAAACGACTAGTGACGAATCTGCAGAACCTCCTGTGACACCTACCTACTATGATTAGTTATTAACCTTTCTTACTGATGGATGTCTTCCCCCTCAAACTTCTCCTGCGATGAGGCGGAAAATTGCAGTTTACAATCGCAGATTCTGGTTGATTGCCGGACAGTTGTATTATATGGATCACACTGGGGTCTTGCTTCGTTGTATTCCTCCACATGAAGTAAACTCGGTTATTGCTATGGCACATTCAATACCTTCCGGTGGACATTTTGCTGCAGATCTTACATATCGGAAAATTCTGCAAAGTGGGCTTTGGTGGCCTACAATGTATCGAGACGTAGCTCAGTTTGTGATGCAGTGTGATAATTATCAACGATTTGGTCAGCCATTACAACGCCATTTCTTTCCTCTGCAGCCTGTATTGCCTTTGGAACCTTTTCAGAAATGGGGTCTTGATTTTATTGGACCAATCACACCTCCAACAATCCTTAGCAACAACCGATATATTCTGACATGTACAAATTATGCTACCAGGTGGGCAGAAGCTTGGGCCTTACGGTCCGCCACAGCTGTTTTGGTGGCCAAATGCCTGATGAAAGACGTATTCCCACGTTATGGATTACCTTTGGAACTTGTCACTGACCAAGGAACACACTTTGCTAATAATTTAATGAGAGTGCTCACACACACTTTTCAGATTCTGCATAAATTCAGTTCATCGTATTATCCTCGTGCTAATGGCTTAGCTGAGAGTACAAACAAAACGTTGTTGACTATGCTTCGTAAACTGATTGTGGAATCACCAGAAAGATGGGATCAGTTACTACCTACAGTATTATGGGCATACCGAACTACATACAAAGTAGCAACCGGACTGACTCCTTTCAAGCTTGCTTATGAGCTGGAAGCAATTGCACCAATGGAACTTATAGTACCCAGCTTATGCATGGCCATCACTCAGAAATTGTTACCAGAGGACTCTTTGTCATTTCGGTCGGACACACTCAGAGACTTGGATGAACATCGTTGGAAATTTTTCTGACCCTTCAAGAAGTTCAGTTGCGGCAAGCACGTACCCATAATCGCTTTCTTAAAACTCCAGTTTTTACGGTGGGACAGCTTGTGTTATTTTATAATGCTAAATCAAATCGTGCGGCTGGAAAATTCAAATTACGGTGGTTTGGCCCTTACCGGATTACCGAACAAGTGGGCCCAGCTATGTTTCGGTTGACTACTTTGATCGGAGTTTCTCTTTCTAAAGTGATCAATGGTTCAAAGTTGCGACCGTATCATCAAGCACCTGATTCTCGCTGACATGTTCTCCGTTTATTTACTTTCTTTTTAGTTAATAAGCCTATAAATATCCTCATTTGGATATCTAATTATGATTAAAAGCCGACATGTATTATCGATCTGCTCATGCATGCACACCATAGTTATGAGGGCTATCATCTCAACACCACACGATGGTTAGCATTTTCGATCGCCTCTCGTTGCCAAGTTTCTACTTAATCTTCTTCTTTTCGCTGTTAATCGCTATTGTGTCTGCGTGTTTTGTGTGCTTTGTGCTTTCTGTAATCACTGTGTATTCGTGCTACTTCGCGTGCGGATCATGGAAGCTTTAGCAAATTTTGCTACCTTTTGTGATGGACTCCCTCAGGACGTGAGTGAATTCTTGCGTGTCCGAGGTTTGTCCAACTTTGCTGAATTGCCTTGGCATTCAGTGGAGTGTCATCCATATTATGCTCAAATTATCGCTGCTATTGCTGCCACACCTGCTATAGAGAAGAGTTGGCATATTACGTGTTTGCCATCTCGTGCCGTAATCACCTTACAATCATTTGCTACCACTTTCCGACTCTCTCTGGAAGGACGAGAGAATGTTCCTAACCTTTCGATCGCTACTATGCTTGAACTGTCCCCAAGGCACTCATCGAATGAGTATGCCATACTCTGTCGCCCTGATCCTGAACGGACCGCCCTTCAATTTTTAGTAGCCATACTGAACTTACAGAAATGCACTTATGAGATTTCTCGCCCGTTCTACTCGATGATTGACATGGCTGCTAGAGAGCCTGTCAATTTTGCTTCTTACTATTTCCGGCGCATTCACCGTGAATGCGTTACAGTCATTAAGCATGTTAACAAAGGAGATCTGCCGCGTTCCCGTCTTCCTCACATCCTAACATTTCTCTTTCCGGCCCTCCAAGCAGCACAACCGCCTCCAAATGCTGCAATCTTATATCATGAGGAATCTGCTCAAATACTTGAAGATACTGAAGAGGATGATGAAGACCTTTTCCAGCTTCTCCACCAAAAAGCAGACGCATAAGCCCATCTGAGAGTCAAGTACAAGGCTCCACCGCCGGACACAACTACTTCAATACATGTGGAGTCTTCTGGTCAATCTTCTACGGATAAGCAGCAAGAACAAAGTGTTTCTAGCACCAAATCTGATGCAGTTTCTTCTCGAGAGGAGTCTAAGCACCAATCCAAAGAAGATCTACAAGTCATGGTTGCAGAAATTTTCCAAGAAGTCATTGCGGCAGTGGACTCTGCTGTTGCCAGAAAGGACGCAAATACGCAGCAACCTACTGGAATTATATTGGTCCCCACCACTCTTATATCCATTCCTCCAACAGTACCTCCAGTTGAGCCCATTGCCCCCGTTCCACCTATTGTCCCTGAAGCACCGGATTCCTCATCCTCTTCACCTAACTATTCTCCACCCTCTTCCCATCACCTCTTGACAGCTTCTTCATCTCAACCACCTCCTCCTCTTCTGTTTCCTTCGATTCCTATGTTTACTGAGCTCGCATCCATGGGTCATATGCTGATACAACTATCACAACAACTACCAAAACAGATCAAGGAAGTTACTCACAATATCCACCATGAATTACAACCCAAAGTAGATGTATTGGAAGCAGATATTATTCCATTAGAAGAAGAAGCGGATGCAGTAAAAGCAGAAAACCACGCTTTACACGAACAGATTAAACAGCTCCAGACTAGACTTGCTGACCAGGAATTGTTGATCAGCCAGAGAGATGCTGCCTTAGTTGAAATACAAACCAAAGATGATTTATTAAGTGCTCCTGATGCAGAGATTATCCAGCTGAAACAGTTAGCCCAGGATAGAGAGGATGCTCGTGTAGCACTGGGAAACTTGTTGGAAGAAACTAGATTACAGTTGGATGAAGTTGTACAGAAAGGACAGGAAATGGCAGATTTAGCTAAGCGGACTAATGAAGAACTCCAGAGATCAGATGCCAATCTGTTTGAAGCAAATTCTGCTCTTAAAATGCAGATGACATTGGTCGTTCAACTCCAGAAGGAAGTCGCAGGAATTCGAAGAGAACGGGATGCTTATTACCAAACCATCCAGTACCAATCACACGAACTGGAGAGAAGAGAAAAGCAGCTTAGTGGTCAAGCAGAAAGATTATCTAGAATTGATAAACAAATTCAAGACATGAAGTTGAGCCGTGATGTAGCCCTTGCAAACGATTTTCACCTGCAAGAGGCCTTTTTACAGACACAAGCTGAAATTTTGATGAGTCAAGTAATTGCCGCAAGTTCAATTAGAACTGATGCTCAGCTCGTGGAACCGGAGACCCTAAAAAAGATGTTGGACTCACTAAAGCAGAAAATTGCCAAAATATTTAAGTTAGCCAGAACAATGTATATTCAGGGTATAGTAGAAGATCCATAAATTTTGTATCACTGCGGGTTCAAGTCCACCGTGCGTGCCAATGTAAGCCGCCGAATTGGTATTTGTAATTCTCTACTTTTTGTATTCCGCACGAACTGAAAGGTCGTTGCGAAGAGTTGTAACTATTTATAATCTAATGAAAGGACGCTTCAGTAACGATCAGGAGAATCGCCAGACTGTCTGTCTGGGCGATTGCATTCTGTGAAGTTGCCGTAGTGCGGTGTTGAGAAATCTAAGTATTACTGTTTTCTTGTCTCTGTTTGATTACATTAGCTATGTTTGGGCACAGTTCCTTTAAGTTAGAGAACGTAAGTCTGTATTACGGTAATGAATAGTTTCGGCGCTGTGTATTGAGAAAGTATTGACCTGAGCATGATCGGTAAAGTTGTGGAAGAACCAATAATAGTCTGAGTACGAACAGTAAGTCTGTGAGAGAACGAACCAGAGGATTGATAGTAATTTGTATGCAGAGGTTTGAGTGTTAAAGTACTACGAAGTAGAGGTGTTAATTGGGAAAAATTAAGTAATAGGGCCTCTGATTAACAGACCCCTACCACTCCCAAGAACCCGAAAGAGTTTAAACACGCATGTGACGGCAACGCGCGTTTAACAGATAGCATACTCACACTTACTGATATGCACTTATACACTTATACATGATGAAGATGCACTTTTTCACATATACAGATATACACATGCACATACACACACATATATACACACAGATACATGTGCACATACACTTAGACATACACACATATACACATGCATATGCACAAACATTTCTACAACCACATAAAAAGAACTTACATGCATGCATTATTGCATATATATATATATATATATATATATATATATATATATATATATATATATATATATATATATATATATATATATATATATATATATACATACACACATTAACATATACGCAAATACATGTATATGCACATCCACATGCATGCACATTCACATGCATGCACATGGATGCAAATGGAAATGCATCCACATACACATGCATGTTTCATACATATACACATGCATATACATACATTATACACATATATACACATATATATGCACATAGGTACACACACATATACACATGCACACACACATGCACATACCTACATATACACATATACATGCACATACACACGTATACACATAGAGTTACACATATACATGCACATACATATACACACACATACACATGCACATCCACATACTCATACACACATATACACTTACACATGCACATGCACATACATACATATACACACACATACACATGCACATACATACATATACACACACATACATATACATTTAGGTACACACATATGAATGAATTATATAATTAAAGTATTAAAACACATATACACATGCACATACCTACATATACACATATACATGCACATACACACATATACACATAGAGTTACACATATACATGCACATATATATACACACACATACACATGCACATGCACATACTCATACACACATATACACTTACACATGCACATGCACATGCACATACATACATATACATACAAATACACACACATACACATGCACATACATACATATATACACACATACATATACACTTAGGTACACACATATGATTGAATTATATAATTCAAGTATTAAAACACATGCTTAATATAAACAATAATAACAATCAATAGAACAAAACTCTTCATTACTTAATACCATACACACAATTCAAAACATAACTGAAATGAAAAATATATAGATAAGAAATATATATATATATCAATGTAAATACATATAATCCAATGTCATAATCAACTAAAATCCTAATCATCATCATCATCATCAGCAGCAGTATCATGATCATCCTGATCATCCTCATCCTCATCGTCATGATCACCCTGTGACGATCGAGATCGCCCCTCCTATGTCTGTCTCTCCACCTCATCCATATCTGTCTCTCCATAATACTTCTGTATTACATATAACAAACATAAATAAATAAAACAATTAAACCATTCATAAAAATAAAATAATTATATAAAAAATTAATAATACTCACAAAGGCATCAGGATGATCTCGCATATACTCGCTCAAATGCCGATATTCAAAATGTGTAGCATACTCGATCTCATGTTTCGTAGGATATCGGCCATAATCCTTCCGCTACATTGAAACAAATAAAAAAGATTAGTTGCTTGCATTTTAACTAAAATAAAAAATATACTCACAATAACACATATACTAACAAATATAGCTACAAAACCATTATGGCCCATTTGGCCTAGGTGCGATGTGTGGCCTGACTACACTCTCTTCTTTGCAGCAGCCTATTTATTTAAGAAAAAAATACATAAATTAAATATAAAAATTACTTAAATATATAAAAATTATAAATATAAACTATTAATTTGTGTACCTTCTGCTGAGGAAATGACTCTTGAAGACGTAGTTGTCTACGAAAAAACTGCCACGTCTCAGGTGGTATGTTAGGTTTCCTCTTATTTTTTTCCACCATACAATATCTCCTGTTAATTTAATCTCAAACAGAAAAAAAAATCAGAATACATACACATATATACACACACATACACATACACATACCTATTGAGATATCAAGCTCAACATGTGATAATCCAGGATGACACGTACCAGTTTTTCATTTCTCTGACATGTATAGTGGTCATGCCGGTATATGTCATGGATACTTCATTGAGCTTTATTAGATTTATCTATCGAGAGTGATGGCACATTTGTTTCTTGCCAGCTCACTCATTCGCAGACATAAGGTTTTTCCTTATGTACTCATCTTTATATATTGCACTTGTTGTATTCTTGTTTTTAGGTCATTCTTGTACATTCCATTTATGTAATAGAAGAAGAAGAAGAAGATCATTCTTCCCTGTCTCAATTTGTGTGTGCGCTTCTCCTTGAGAGTGAGAGTGTGTGTGTGAGCTCTCTTCCTTATCTCCTTCCTCGTGACATGGTATCAGAGCCAGCATGGCTGTAGAGAGCTCGTGGAGAAGGCGACGATGAAGACTACACGACAAGGCGTGGAGAAAATGCGATTTCACAAACGGCCTCCGTTTGCTATGAAAATCGGCGTGAAGGTAGAAGACCTCAAAATATTCGTAAGTTATCCCTTTAAGGCCCTTTAGGGTCACTCGTTTTTGTTAGATCGAAGTTTCGGAGCCATCTCGACCTCCGTTTCGAGCCCCCAAGGTGGGGCCCACAAAAAAACAAGTCAGTTTCAGAAAATGTAACTTGCGTTGTGTTCGATGACACTCATATATTCCAGATCCAGAATTTCAAGCGATTCCGTGTACTATTGATACACGAAAACTGTGTTTTTCTGAGATCGAACTTTCACGTCATAGTGCGACAGTGTTCAAGCAAAAGTGCTGCTTGTAGTGTGTTGCGGTGTTGTGAATTGTTACAGAAATGACAAACGCAGATGGAATGAGTCAACTTATGAGGGATAAGCTGGACAAGAACAACTTCCATGCTTGGAGATTCAGAATGACGAATTTCTTGATGGGAAAAGGCTACTGGAAGTACATCGAAGGAGAGAATGAAAATGCTCCGCAGTTACTAGAAAGGAATCAGACTGCAGGATAGTTAAGAGCATATGAGGAATGGAATCAAGGAGCACGAAAGGTAATGTATTGGGTATTTGTTAGTATACAGGATAGCATGATTGGACACATACAGGATGCCAAAACTCCAAAAGAGGCTTGGAACAGTTTGGTCACTTTGTACGAGACCAATACAAAGGCACGGAAATTGCAACTCAAGAACGAACTGCATACATTGGAGAAAAAGAGCATGTCGGTAAGTGACTACACTCTAAAAATCAAAAGCATATGTGAGTCACTTGCATCTATTGGCGTGAATGTAGATGATGATGATAAGGTGGAAGTCTGCCTTCGTGGTTTAGGAGCTGCATATAAGCAATTCAGAACTTCTATACAGACTAGGGAAAATATTCCGAATTTTGATGAATTGGTATCTATGCTGATTATTGAAGAAAAGAATCTTGGTGAGGATTCAAACTCCCAAGGAAAGCCCAGTTCTGAGCAGGTATTCTACTCTGGCAGAGGAAGAGGCAGAGGTAGAGGTTTTGGAAGTGGAAGAGGTGTAGAGGAGGTACTGGGGTATCTACTTTTAACAGGAACATGCAGTAAGCATTTCAGTACTTCACCTACTCAAGGGAGGTTCTCCTTAGGGAAATATACCCTTTAACACTTCTGTGAGCAGGCAGATATCAATGGTTGCACAGAGTTCTGAATATATTAATGACAAAATGACAATGATGGAAGACCATCCACTCCTTAGTTCGAATCAGATAATTACAACATAGGCAAAAGAGATGCTCAAAAGTTCATGCTCTCGGCTAACATGCCACTCCAGAACTAAACAACATCAATACAAGGGATTCTTCCAATCCGTACAATGGACACAACTAGATGCAGACTCGCACTGATCAATACAAAGTATGAAGACTTGCTCTAAAGGAAAGAGCACGAAATACCAATGACTCTCACTAAATGACAAAACCAAGCCACTCTCTTCACACTATAGTGCTATTAGCCCTCCACTGGGAAGCCCACGCTCTGTATCCTCACCACAGAGTGACTTCCTACAGTAGGCTTGAAGCCACAAAGTGCAAAGAGAGGACCTCTGTACGTACGTATGTAAATGTGTGTATCTAAATGTTTCCCAAATGAACACAAATCCATTGCTTTTATAGGCTCCAATAGGCCAAGAGGGCCTTGCCGATTCCTCACGTCCACTGATCATGTGTCGGTTGATTGCCCAAGATTGGAGGGATAAATCAAATATGCCACCAGTCTTGAATTGGATCCTCAAAATTAGGCAGTCTTCATGAATGGTTGGCGGCAACAGTCATTTCTCCACTTTCACTTTTACCACTTACACCTTTACTATCACTTTTGAATGCAAGCTGAGATCCTCATTTTGTGCCGCCCGTGATATTTGAATGACCTTGAGAAGCACATCCTTCACCTAATTTTTGTAGTAGCTTTTGATCCTTCATATTAAGTGGGCGGTATGGGAGGTGAGTTGTGGGGAGTTGAGAGAGATTATGGGGTTTGTGGAGGGTTTGTGGAGGGTTGTGGAGGGGTGTGGAGTTGTGTGGAGTTGTGTGGGGTTTGTGGGGTTTGTGTGTTGGGTGGGAATAGGGGTGAGTTATGGGGAGTTGTGGGGGTTTTTGGGGTGTGGTCAAAAATTGATCCAAGATTTCAAAGTTATTATTGCATCATTGGAAAGTACTCGTCGAGAGATTTCCAACAATATATAACACTATAGGGTTTGGTTAAGAAATGATCCTCCAAATATCCATCCAAAACTGTATGAGAGCCTTATGTGAGGTCGTGGAAAAATGTGGGATTTGTGGGGTTTGTGGGGGGGTTGTGGTGTGGTGGAGGGCTGTGGGGTGGTGTGGAGTGGTGGAGGGCTGTGGGGTGGTGTGGAGTGGTGGAGGGCCATGGGGTGGTGTGGAATGGTGGAGAGCCGTGGGGTGGTGTGGAGTGGTGGGGGGCCGTGGGGTGGTGTGGAGTGGTGGAGGGCCGTGGGGTGGTGTGGAGTGGTGGAGGGCCGTGGGGTGGTGTGGAGTGGTGGAGGGCCCTGGGGTGGTGTGGAGTGGTGGAGGGCCGTGGGAAGGTGTGGAGTGGTGGAGGGCCGTGGGGTGGTGTGGAGCGATGGAGGGCCGTGGGGTGGTGTGGAGCGGTGGTGTGGAGTGGTGGAGGGCCGTGGGGTGGTGTGGAGTGGTGGAGGGCTGTGGGGTGGTGTGGAGTGGTGGAGGGCTGTGGGGTGGTGTGGAGTGGTGGAGGGCCGTGGGGTGGTGTGGAGTGGTGGAGGGTTGTGGGGTGGTGTGGAGTGGTGGAGGGCTGTGGGGTGGTGTGGAGTTTGTGGAGGGCTGCTGTGGAGGGGTGTGGGGTTTGTGGGGGGTTGTGGAGTGGTGGAGGGCTGTGGGGTGGTGTGGAGTGGTGGAGGGTTGTGGGGTGGTGTGGAGTGGTGGAGGGCTGTTGGGTGGGTGTGGAGTGGTGGAGGGTTGTGGGGTGGGTGTGGAGTTGTGTGGGGGGTCGTGGAGTGGTGGACGGCTGTAGAGGGGTGTGGAGTTGGAGGGGGTAGTGGTGATGGTGGAGGCCGCGGGGGTGGTGGGGGAAAAGAGGAGGGGACAGTGGGGTTGGAGGGGGTCGGGGTGATGGTGGGAGCCGAGGGGGTGGTGGGGGAAAAGAGGAGGGGACGGTGGGGTTGGAGGGGGTTAGGGTGATGGTGGGGGCCGCGAGGGTGGTGGGGGAAAAGAGGAGGGGACAGTGGGGTTGGAGGGGGTTGGGGTGATGGTGGGGGCCGCAGGGGTGGTGGGGGAAAAGAGGAGGGGACGGTGGGGTTGGAGGGGGTCAGGGTGACGGTGGGGGCCGCAGGGGTGATGGGGGAAAAGAGGAGGGGACGGTGCGGTTGGAGGGGGTCGGAGTGATGGTGGGGGCCGCGCGGGTGGTGGGGGAAAAGAGAGAGAGAAGAGAGAGAGAGAAAGAGAGAGGGAGGGAAATGCTGCGATACAGACCCCCACATCAAGTCTTTGCACCATCCCGGTGCAATTCCTGAAGCTGAAAACAAGATAGTGAAGGAAGTTCTTCTTCCTTGACTTAACTCAGATAATCCTTCACCCTGGAGAAAGAAATAAATAAATAATTAAAAAATAATTAAAAAATAATTAAAAAATAATTTTCAATCTTTATATATATTTTTTTAAATTTTTTTATACACTTTTTTTTTGTATAATAAACTACAATCACTGAATGAAATACAGTAGGTAAGGTGAATGAAATGCTTCCAATTTACCTTAATTCAGGTAGTTCTTCACCCTGGAAATATTGACCAGGGGTATCCTCTTACCCTACAAATCCTCCAGATGTACTGCTCCATGAGGTAATACCTTGACCACCGTGTAAGGTCCTATCCATTTGGGTGCCAGTTTGGTTGGAATTGCTGGGACCTGATGCACTAAAACCATGGATCCTTCCTGAACTTCATTAGACCTCAAATACCTTTCATGCAGTCTCTTGCGCTCTTCTTGTGTTACCTGAAGTTTTTGCATTGCTCCTTCTCTGTATTCTTCTAATGCCACCAATCTCTCAATGGGAGGTTCAATTCCAATGGTTTTGGTTCCCATTTCCTTTTTGATAATGAATTCAAATGGGGCCAATGCCTCTTTTCCATATACTAAGCGAAATGGACTCTCACCAGTGGTTCCCCTTCTTGTAGTTCTGAAAGCCCAAATTGCACCGATCAATGCTTGTGGCCAAAAGCTTTGATGATCAAAAGATAATTTGCGCAGTAACCCGATCAAAATCTTATTGGAGCTCTTTGCTTGCCCATTTGCCCTTGGATAGTAGGCACAAGATTTTTTATGGAAGACCTTGTACCTGTCAAATATAAATTGGAGTAGCTGATTTACAAAATGTGTTCCCCTATCACTAGTGATTTCCAGTGGGCAACCAAATCTTGAGAAAATACGTTTATACAAGAACTTAGCTACTGTTACGCCGTGCAGTCCACAGTAGCTTT
This sequence comes from Ceratopteris richardii, assembly GCA_020310875.1. Classification (NCBI taxonomy): domain Eukaryota; kingdom Viridiplantae; phylum Streptophyta; class Polypodiopsida; order Polypodiales; family Pteridaceae; genus Ceratopteris; species Ceratopteris richardii. The sequence continues at coordinate 139,911,463 of CM035429.1, forward strand.
AGCCTCTATCCATTTAGTTGCATAACATGTGGCCATCAAAATATACTTCTTACCCCCAGGTTGACCAGTTGGACTAATTGGTCCTATAAAATCAAGACCCCATCGTTCAAATGGGAGCCATCCTGTAGATATGACTAATGGTTGGAAATTCAATCTGGTTGGTGTAGGAGCACATCTCTGGCAAATGTGGCATTCTTTAGAAAACTTGATCGCATCCTTGTAAATATGAGGCCACCATAGTCCCTTGTGGATGATTCTGTGAGCCAATTCTTCCCCCTTTAGATGCCCTTCACTGTGTGCTGCTTCAAGCAAAGGAGTTACCTCCTCTGGAAAAACACACTTTCTCAAGATATCATCTTGACAATATCTATATAATTCCCATTTATGAGTGAGTATGCCTTGGTTTTAAGGAGTAATCTTCTTTTTTCTATAGGTGTCAAATGCTCTGGGAATTTTCCAGTAGTAAGAAAATCGAGAATTCCATCATACCAATCAGTCTGAGTTGCTACTAGGAAGAGATTACTATCCACCAGTTCATCATTAATACCTGTTGCCTTCTCGCTCATTGCAGTCCTGGACACTTGATCTGCCATGTAGTGCTCTCTTCCTGGCTTAATATGAATATCAAAGTTGAATTCTTGAAAGAGGAGTAACCATCTCCAAATCCTTCCAGCTACTCTAGGCTTGTTTATCAAGTACTTCAAGGGCTGATGGTCGGATATGACTATAAAATGTACACCGAGAAGGTAATGCCGAAACTTCTGAAGAGTAAATACAATAGCCAAGCCTTCCCTTTCGGTCGTACTGTAGTTCCTTTTTGCTTGGGTGAGTAGTGTGCTGGCATAGGAGATAGGTCTATCAACCTTGTGTGATGATGGTTGAGCTAGAACTACACCAACAGCATGAAGACTAGCATCTGTATGCACATGAAACTCTAATGACCAGTTAGGAACACTTAAAAGTGGAGCAGTACATAACCTCATTTTCAGTTCACAAAATGCTTTCTCAGCTTCAGAACTCCATGAGAAAGGGACCTTTTTACTGGTAAGCCTTGATAAGGGCTTAGCTATTTCTGAATACATTCGTATGAATCTTTTATGATATCTTGCATGGCCCAAAAAACTTTGTACTTCCTTTGGGCTTTGTGGAATAGGCATGGATAGAATAGCAGTAACCTTTGCAGGGTCAACCGTTATCCCTTCAGTAGATACTATGTGACCAAGAAGAGTGCCCTTGGTGACCAAAAAATGACATTTAGCAGGATTTAACTTCAAACCTGTTTTGAGACATTGCTCAAAGATTTCCTTTAGATGTTCCAAATGATCATGGAAATCTTGAACTGCTTCTCTTCTGTCTGTGCCTGAAAATACTGAAAAAGTCATCCATGAAAATGCGGAGAAAGGTTGTTAACCACTTGCCCAATATCAAATACATTGCTCTATTAAATGAAGCTGGTGCATTCTTCAAACCAAAAGTCATGCGAGTATAAACATAAGTGCCCCATGGAGTAACAAAGGCTGTTTTGTCCCTATCATCAGGATGGATCACTATCTGATTGTAGCCACTAAAACCATCCAAGAAGCTATACAAAGTGTGACCGGCTACTTCCTCAAGTACTTGTTCTGAAAAGGACTGAGGAAATCCATCTTGAATAGTCACTTTATTTAAGGCACGAAAATCAACGCAAACCCTTATTTTTCCACTATTTTTCTTGGGTACAATAACCATAGAAGAAAGCCACCTGGAATGTTCTACTAGAACAATTATACCTGCTTCTTCTAGTTTTGTAACTTCCAACTTTACCGCCTCTGCATATTTTGGATTGAGTCGATACGGCCTACTTCTTGCAGGCATGGCTCCCTCAACTAATTGTATTCTGTGTAATCCAAGCTCCTCTGATATCCCTGTTAGATCTTTGTAGGACCATGCGAAGACATTTTTGTAAGTAAAAAGTAAAGAAGTTACCTTCTGCAGTAAAGGAGAATAATGCCATAGCCAAGAGGCCAAGTGGAGTACTTGAGGGTTCTCTTCATCCCCTAGATTTATTTCTTGAACTAGTGTTTCAGGACTAGTCTTGTTTGAGAAATCATCTCCACTGTATGCAGGAGTGGACTTTAACTTATATGCTACAATATGTTCTCTAGTCCATCCTTGAGGTATAGTCGTAAAAGGAAGATCTTCTTTGCACTCAGGCTCATAGCTTTCCATCCCGGGTACTTCTATATTTTTTGCCTCTTCATAATTTGTATTCTCCTGCAAACTCTCATTTTCCAACTCCTTGTGATCTTCATGGCCTTTTCCTGCAACTCCTTCATCCGTAACTTCTTCTATTTCACTGATTTCCACCGTGCAACATTCTGCACTTTCCATCATCCAATTCAATAATGTGTCTTCTTCTTGGAGTAGAGAGGGCATTACCTGAGTGTCCACAATATACCCAGTAGTTTTCCCTGAGTCGAATCCTTCTTCCAAATGTAATTGCAGTTGGCTATTGGTGCTTGTTGAGATCCATAGTTTGTTTTTCCCCCAATCTTGCAAAGCTTTTGCTTGCCTCAGCCAAGGTCTCCCTAGGAGTAAAGGGTAAGAAGTCTCCTATGGAAGTGCAATAACAACAAAATCTAGAACAAAGTGGCAACCTGTACTATCATCAGTACCTTTTCAATAATGCCAAGAGGTGCAACCCGATGTTGATCTGCTAGTGTAACTGTGAATGGTGCCATTTTGGTGGGGCTCAAATTTAGTTTCTTCATGTGAAATCTGGCATCAAATTGATACCAGAGCCTCCATCTATGATCACACCTGTGAGAGCTTCATCCTTTATACAAATAGATAATCTTGAGCTTTGGTAGTCTGCTAAGGGTGCAGGGGGAAAATCAACCATGAAACCATCTATACTGGGTGATTGGATCAAGTGAGCAGAGTGTATAATCTTCAATAAGTCACTTCTTATTTTTGAATCCATCCTTATAAGTTCGTATAGACCAACCTTGTGATGAATACCTTTCAAGATTTGTTCAATGTTTACCTCATGAGTGTCTTCTTGCAGAGTCGTAGGTTGGCCCCTTAGAGAAGTAGCCATCCTTTCATAAGCTCCTTCAATTTGGCCCTTCCACCCAGACTTCTTTTCCTCTTCTTTATCCTGGACTCCCTCTTGTTCTTCTCTATGGGTTGCTGCCGCTTGTCTGGCTCTAGGCATCATGGGCATTGAAGAAGATGAAACAGCATAAGACTGAGTGGTCCTACCTTCTTCTTGTGGAGAGACTACAATCATGTGGATTGGAGCAGGATGGCTGCTTGGGCAATCTTTGGTGTAGTGATCCTTAGCCTAGGGACAATGCTGACAAGGAGGTGCATCTTCTAGAAGGGAACACCTGTTTTGCATATGGCCATACTCACCACAATGGTAGCACATCAAAGGCCTATTATATCTGGGCTTTGTTGGTCTGCTCTCCTCTCTATTAGGTGCATTTCAAGTACTAGCATAATATGAATCCAAAGCTTGAGAGTTACCTCGTTGCTGTGTACCCTTGAGGTAGTAACAGCCTCTAGCTTCATGGCCATCCTTTCCACAAAATTGACAACTTACCTTGTTAGGACAATTAGCATTGGAATGCCCATTGTTGTTACATATTGTGCACCAAATCTGCCTTCTTATATCTTGAGTGGTCCGCAAATCTTCTAACTCACGGCGAAGTTGGGCTACTTCATCATCAGTGCGACGCATTGGTGGCAAGACCTTCTCTTCCTATTGATTTTGTTGCATTCTCAATGCCTCCAGTTCCTTCCTCAGTTGCCCAATAGGGTCTGGTTCTGCAGCATAATTCGATTGTGTACCCCCTTCAAAATTTTGCCTAGCTTCTTCAATGTGTGATGCTGCTGCAACAAAATCATTGAGGGTTGCATCCAATCTAAGAGACTCACGTAGCTTCTGCTGAGATGACCTAGGTAGAGCTTTTTCTATCCATTTTTTAACCAAGAAGTCACTTGGAGCATGTGGCAGACGTGTAACAAGTGCTTTTGTTCTAGTGTGAAGTTCATGAAAGGATTCACCTGATCTTAGCCTTAGATTCTCGAGCTGGTCTAGAGCTCTTTCCGAGGAGTCACTAGGTTGAAATGTCTATGAGAATGCCATCTTCAGAGCCTCCCATGTAGCAAAATGGCTATCTGCATATTGACTGTACCATTTGTCAGCAAGGCCTTCCAACGTGGATGGGAAGAGTACCAACATTGCATCCTCTCTATTTTGCAAACCTCGTCCACGGCATAAGGAGATGAACCTCCTCACATGATCATCAGCATCCTCATAAGCTTGTCCCTTGAAGGTAGGGAACTTGATATTGAGTCTGGAGAGTAAATGAGAGAGATCCTCCATTTGCACTGGTGTTTCTTCTGACGTATCTGAGGAGAAGTCTAATGTTCTACTATGCTTCTCCTTTGATAGTGGTGTCACACTGAATTCAATAGATAAATTCAAAGAGGGTAGAGGGGAGGTAGGTTCACTAGTTGAAAATATAGCTGACTTGTTAAGGCTCCTTCGTATACGAAGAGGCTCCTTATCTGCTCGCGTATGGGTCATGTACCTACTTGCAAATGCAATAGGGCAAAAATTCTTAAAAAAGAGGACTATTTACTATCCTCAGGGCCTCTCACAGAAATGCAAGGGTCCCACCGGGTGTGCCAAACTCTAGAGGAGGTACTGGGGTATCTACTTTTAACAGGAACATGCAGCAAGCATTTCAGTACTTCACCTACTCAAGGGAGGTTCTTCTTAGGGAAATATACCCTTTAACACTTCTGTGAGCAGGCAGATATCAATGGTTGCACAGAGTTCTGAATATATTAATGACAAAATGACAATGATGGAAGACCATCCACTCCTTAGTTCGAATCAGATAATTACAACATAGGCAAAAGAGATGCTCAAAAGTTCATGCTCTGGGCTAACATGCCACTCCAGAACTAAACAACATCAATACAAGGGATTCTTCCAATTCGTACAATGGACACAACTAGATGCAGACTCGCACTGATCAATACAAGTATAAAGACTTGCTCTAAGGGAAAGAGCACGAAATACCAATGACTCTCACTAAATGACAAAGCCAAGCCACTCTCTTCACACTATAGTGCTATTAGCCCTCCACTGGGAAGCCCACGCTCTGTATCCTCACCACAGAGTGACTTCCTACAGTAGGCTTGAAGCCACAAAGTCCAAAGAGAGGACCTTTGTACGTACGTATGTAAATGTGTGTATCTGAATGTATCCCAAATGAACACAAATCCATTGCTTTTATAGGCTCGCTCCAATAGGCCAAGAGGGCCTTGCCGATTCCTCACTTCCACTGATCATGTGCCGGTTGATTGCCCAAGATTGGAGGGATAAATCAAATATGCCACCAGTCTTGAAATGGATCCTCAAAATTAGGCAGTCGTCATGAATGGTTGGCGGCAATAGTCATTTCTCCACTTTCACTTTTACCACTTACACCTTTACTGTCACTTTTGAATGCAAGCTGAGATCCTCATTTTGTGCCGCCCGTGATATTTGAATGACCTTGAGAAGCACATCCTTTACCTAATTTTTGTAGTAGCTTTTGATCCTTCATATTAAGTGGGCGGTATGGGAGGTGAGTTGTGAGGAGTTGAGAGAGATTATGGGGTTTGTGGAGGGTTGTGGAGGGGTGTGGAGTTGTGTGGGTTTTGTGGGGTTTGTGGGGTTTGTGTGTTGGGTGGGAATAGGGGTGAGTTATGGGGAGTTGTGGGGGTTTTGGGGTGTGGTCGAAAATTGATCCAAGATTTCAAAGTTATTATTGCATCTCTGGAAAGTATTCGTTGAGAGCTTTCCAACGATATATAACACTGTAGGGTTTGGTTAAGAAATGATCCTCCAAATATCCATCCAAAACTGTATGAGAGCCTTATGTGAGATCGTGGAAAAATGTGGGATTTGTGGGGTTTGTGGGGGGGGTTGTGGTGTGGTGGAGTGTTGTGGGGTGGTGTGGAGTGGTGGAGGGCCGTGGGGTGGTGTGGAGTGGTGGAGGGCCATGGGGTGGTGTGGAGTGGTGGAGGGCCATGGGGTGGTGTGGAGTGGTGGAGGGCTGTGGGGTGGTGTGGAGTGGTGGAGGGCTGTAGGGTGGTGTGGAGTGGTGGAGGGCTGTGGGTGGGTGTGGAGTGGTGGAGGGTTGTGGGTGGGTGTGGAGTGGTGGAGGGTTGTGGGGTGGTGTGGATTGGTGGAGGGTTGTGGGGTGGTGTGGAGTGGTGGAGGGTTGTGGGGTGGTGTGGAGTGGTGGAGGGTTGTGGGGTGGTGTGGAGTTTGTGGAGGGCTGTGGAGGGGTGTGGGGTTTGTGGGGGGTTGTGGAGTGGTGGAGGGTTATGGGGTGGTGTGGAGTGGTGGAGGGTTGTGGGGTGGTGTGGAGTGGTGGAGGGCTGTGGGGTGGGTGTGGAGTGGTGGAGGGCTGTGGGGTGGGTGTGGAGTTGTGTGGGGGGTCATGGAGTGGTGGAGGGCTGTGGAGGGGTGTGGAGTTGGAGGGGGTCGTGGTGATGGTGGGGACCGCAGGGGTGGTGGGGGAAAAGAGGAGGGGACAGTGGGGTTGGAGGGGGTCGGGATGATGGTGGGGGCCGCGGGGGTGGTGGGGGAAAAGAGGAGGGGACGGTGGGGTTCGAGGGGGTCAGGGTGATGGTGGGGGCCGCGGGGATGGTGGGGGAAAAGAGGAGGGGACAGTGGGTTTGGAGGGGGTCGGGGTGATGGTGGGGGCCGCGGGGGTGGTGGAGGAAAAGAGGAGGGGACAGTGGGGTTGGAGGGGGTCAGGGTGACGGTGGGGGCCGCAGGGTTGGTGGGGGAAAAGAGGAGGGGACAGTGGGGTTGGAGGGGGTCGGGGTGATGGTGGGGGCCGCAGGGGTGGTGGGGGAAAAGAGAGAGAGAAAGAGAGAGGGAGGGAAATGCGGTGATACAAGAGGAAACAATAACCAAGACCAAGGTCAACAACAGAATCATGCAGGAGGAAGAGGACAGTTTCGAGGCAGGGGGAGTCAAAGAGGTCACAGAAATTTCCAAAGAAATGATTCAGGTAATGATAGTAAAGGATGTTGGAATTGTGGTAAACCTGGACACTTTGAACATGATTGCAGGTTGAAGAATCAAAATAACAGAAGGCAGCAAAACAACAATGCATCCACAAGTGCAGATGATTCTGAGAAGCTGTTTATGGTTCAACATCACATGATGAATACGATGTCTGCTGGTGTTTCAAAATCGAATGATAATGTCTAGTATGTTGATTCAGGTGCTTCAAATCACATGACCAGTCATGCAGAATGGTTTAGTAGTTTGCAGAAAATGCCAGTTCCTGGATATGTTGAAACAGGTGATGATACATTGCATCCTATTGAACATACAGGAAACATAGCATTGTCTATGGAGGACGGAAAGGTAAAACATCTCGCTGATGTGGTGCATGTTCCAAATATAACAAAGAATCTAGTTTCTGTTGGACGAATGGTTGACAGGGATTACAAGTCAGGTTCAATGCTGATGGATTATATGTAGAAGAGTACAAGCAGGATGGACGATTGGTTGCCAAAGGAAACTAAGTGGGTAGGATGTTCACCTTAAATGTGAAGATTCCTGAAATGAATGCAGCCATGTTTGCAAAAGGTGAAGGAGTTATTGCAGATATAGAGATATGGCACAAACGGATTGGACATGCAAACTTGCAAAGGCTGAAACTGATGTAGTCAAAGGAGATTGTCCATGGACTACCGAATTTCAAAGTTGTTGAAATGCAAAAGGTATATGCAGCATGTCAATTTGGTAAACAGTCAAGAGCATCATTTCCACATGACAAGCATGTTAGTGAGAATGTACTAGAAGTAGTACATACAGATGTTTGGGGTCCAGCAAAGACCACATCTATGGGTGGTTGCAAGTTTTATGTTACTTTCATTGATGACCATCCACGCAAAGTATGGGTATATTTCATGAAAGAGAAGAGCGAGGTGTTTACTCACTTCCAGAATTTTAAATTTATGGTGGAAAAGCAAATAGGGAAGTATATTCAGACATTAAGATTTGATGGAGGAGGTGAATACATGTCAAATGAGTTTAGCAGTTTTCTAAAAAATCATGGTATTCAACGTCAGTTTTCATGCAGGTACACACCACAACAGAATGGTGTTGCTGAACGCAAAAACAGACATATTGCAGAAATAGCAAGAGCCTTAATGGCTGAGAAGAATATGCCTCATTGTTATTGGGCAGAAGCTGTGCATACTGCTGTATACATCATGAACAGAACTTCGACTGCTGCTGTACATCAAGTTACACCTGAAGAGAAGTTTACAGGTAAAAAGCCAAACTTATCACATCTGAAAGTTTTTTGCTGTATTGCATATGTACATGTCCCAGATGAATTGAGGACGAAGCTTGATCCAAAAGCAGAAAAGTGTGTCTTCATTGGATACTCCCTTGAGCAAAAGGGATATAAATGTTATAACCCACTCACACGACAGGTAAAGGTGAGCAAAGATGTGGTATTTGATGAAATGTCAAGCTTCTATGCAGATGCCAAAGAAGGACTGAGTCTTGAACCAAATGACAAAGAAAATGTTGAAAAATCAAGTGCAAAATCTCAGGTTTTGAGTGGACCGGTTGCATCACCAAGCAATAGTTCCAACTCAAATCCATGGAGTGGAAGATTACGTGGGAATTTCAGTCCAGCAAATTCATCAAATACATCCAAGAAACGTAAAGAAAAGCTTTCTGCTGGTCATAAAACATGTGCAGGTTTTGAAGAAGTTGATGGAGATTCAAGCGGTTCAGAAAAGAGTCTTGATGAGGAACTTGGATTGCCCTCTGTGAAGACTCTAGGAGTAAGAAGGGCACATGCAGATGATACGAGGAGAAGTGACCCAGGACCAAGAAGATTTGGGAGGATCCGTAATTCAGTGCAACGATTGACATATGATAGTTACATGGCTCACCATTGTGCCTACATGACAAAGGTAATACAAGATGATGAACCTTCTTGTTTTGAAGATGCAATTGGTAATGCAGATTGGGAAAAAGCTATGGATGAGGAGATGGCTGCACTTTATGGAAATGATACATGGAAGCTGGTTCCATTGCCGCAAGGAAAGAAACCCATAGGCTGTAAATGGGTTTACAAGGTAAAGCATAATGCTGATGGTAGCATAAGCAGGTATAAGGCAGGATTGGTAGCTAAAGGATATGCACAGACATATGGCATTGATTATGAGGAAACATTCAGCCCTGTAGCTAAAATGTCTACGGTTAGGACACTTGTTGCATTAGCTACAGCAAAAGGATGGACTTTGCATCAGATGGATGTGAAGAATGCTTTCCTACATGGTGAGTTACAGGAAGCAGTATATATGGACCAGCCACAAGGATATCAAGATTCAAAGCATCCAGAATATGCTTGCAGGTTGCAAAAGGCTTTGTATGGGCTGAAGCAGGCTCCGCATGCATGGCATGCAAGGATTGCTGATTACTTAACCAGCATTGGGTTTTCTATGTGTGATGCAGATCACTCACTATATGCAAGGAAGGCTGATGATGGCATCACTATTGTGGCTATTTATGTTGATGATCTGATTGTAGGTGGTGATAATGAAGAAAGCATCAAAGAGGTAAAGAAACTTCTTATGCAGGAATTCGACATGAAAGATCTTGGTGTGCTGCGCTATTTCTTGGGCATTGAGTTTATACATACAGCAATAGGTATATGGATGTCGCAAAGGCAATATGCCTTGAATATGCTGCAAAAGTATGGTATGGCTGATTGTAAGCCAATTTCTATGCCTTTAGATCAGAATTTGAAATTGAATACTACATCAGCTTAACCATTGGAAAATGCTACTATGTACAAGAAAATTATGGGAAGTCTTATATATCTTACAATTACAAGGCCTGATTTAAGCTACACTGTTGGACTTGAAAGTCAGTTTATGCAGGTTCCCAGGAAGCCACATTTGGATGCTCTGAGGAGCACTCTACGTTATGTGAGTGCTACTTTGGATTATGCTTTGTTTTATGAAGCTGGTGTAGATTTGCAGGTTCATGGATACACCGATGCAGATTGGGTTGGTAGTACTCCAGATAGAAGATCTACTAGTGGCTTTCTTTTCTCACTTGGAGGTGCAGCTATTACATGGAGCAGTAAGAAGCAACCCACTGTTGCTTTGTCGAGTACAGAGGCTGAGTATAGAGGTGCTGCAATGGCAGCATGTGAGGCATCATGGCTGGAGATGTTACTTGCAGATTTAGGTGTGGAAGTGCAAAAGCCTATCACTATCTATTGTGATAATCTTAGCAGCATACAGTTAGCACGGAACCCTGTTTTCCCATGCTAGAACAAAGCATATCGAGGTACATTATCACTTCATCAAAGAGAAGGTATTAGCCGGTGATATTGATCTTGTTTATGTGAGAATAGATGAGCAGGTTGCTGATATTTTCACCAAAGCACTTGGAGCTGAGAAGTTGAAGAAGTTTCGGAAGATGCTTGGATTACAGGATATGGCGTTGAGCTTGAGGGGGAGTGTTGAGATATCAAGCTCAACATGTGATGATCCAGGATGACACATACCAGTTTTTCGTTTCTCTGACATGTATAGTGGTCATGCCGGTATATGTCATGGATACTTCATTGAGCTTTATTAGATTTATCTACCGAGAGTGATGGCACATTTGTTTCTTGCCAGCTCACTCATTCGCGGACATTAGGTTTTTCCTTATGTACTGGTCTTTATATATTGCACTTGTTGTATTCTTGTTTTTAGGTCATTCTTGTACATTCCTTTTATGTAATAGAAGAAGAAGAAGAAGATCATTCTTCCCTGTCTCAATTTGTGTGTGTGCTTCTCCTTGAGAGTGAGAGTGTGTGTGTGAGCTCTCTTCCTTATCTCCTTCCTCGTGACAATACCCACATACACATATACATGCAAACATATACGCGTACATATATGTATACATATACACAGATACATACATATAACATAAAAACACATATACATATCCACATATATACGTACACACACATGCATGCATATACACTGATTCATACAAAATACATGCATTAATCCCACAATAATGTGTAGTTGTGTATATGTGAATATGTGTGTATGTGTAAATGTAAATATGTGAATATGTGTGTATGTGTAAATATGTATATGTGAATTTTTTGTGTATGTAGATAATCATATTATTAATATCAAATACCATTATTTATAGATTCTGATCAATCAGATGGAACTCCACCATCATCTCCTCATCGTGCAATGACTATATACTGTAAGTATATCAAACATTTAATTTTAAATATATTTGATGGATACATAACTTATATATTTTTTTTTGTTTCTTATTATGTGTAGATTCTGATCAATCAGAGGGTACTCCACCACCTCCTACCCATGCAACGACTTCACATGTGTCCTCAAGAGCATATTATATGTTGGTGTAACTCTTGTTATGGCACGTATCGAAGACCACGATTGGAATGTATTGAACATGACGCAGAGTATGGTACGTTTGAGCGTACACCATCACCTCATCAAGGTGATAATGCTTGGCTATGTATTTCTTATATATATTAATGTCATTATTTTATTTAAAAATCATATACAAAATCAAATTACTGTTGATATACAGGAATACTTGCTCGATGATGATGATGATGATAATTTTTCTCATAATGTTAATATACCTCGTACACGTCATGGACTTGTTGTTCCTCAATTACAAGCAGAGGTTTCTAGAAATCCTCTACCTCCTGGTTTAGAGACTGAAACGGCTGGAGATTATCCATTGCGAGCTCGTGATCGTTCTTTGGTACAAACATATGATAGAAGAAGATATGGAGGATGGAATAGAGGACCACTTCCTTTAGATGGAGAGGCTTTAAACTTTTGGGGTAATCGCTATATGATTGTTCCATCCACTATTACTAATGTTGGTTGTGGTCTCTTTATTGTAGAGGATTTGTATGTGCCTCCGAACTCTAAAGTCACTCTTATGTCATTTTGTGGTCCTATATATGGATGGGGAGATTGGCATCAACTTTCACATTATGTTCAAAGCATGAGTACTTATGGAATATGCTTGAACGTAGCATCCCTTACTAGTAGAAGGATTTTACATGCAAAAAATGAAAGATTATATATTGATGGAAGACCTTACACACATGGAAATATAGCAAGTTTAATAAATAGTAGTAGAGGGTTACATAAAAGTTCAAGGACTAATTGCACATTTGAGGAGGGTGAGAATAGTCATGAATCACCATACATGAGTAGAGATGTATGAAGATACATAGTTGTCAATGCTATTAATACATTACATGCTGGTGATGAACTATTAGTGAATTATGGATGGCGTAGACCTCCAAGAGCACCTTTTAGCTAGAGAGAATAAAAATTTTCTATCCATATTTAATAAGTTATATACTTAATTTTATATTTAAAGTTTACTTTTTATTCATTTATGGAATACTAATGAATTTTATTTATATGTGTAGATTCCAACGTATGATGTTGATGATATTCCTCCACAACATTCACAATTGCCAATAAGACCTCATTTATCAGAAGCTTCCATGATGAGGCTACGCAAAAGTAATCCTATGGAATATGCAAGGTTGAAAGATCTATATTCAAAAGACGATAAAGTACAAGATTTGTGTGACAATGATGAAGATGATGGCATGGCAGATTTTATTGAGGATTGGTATCAAAATGACAATGAGAGCATTGATATTTCTAAAAATGAGAAATCTCTTCGAGAGGAATGTCTAAAGCATGTATATGAAGGAAGTCGTTTGACACAACTAAGTGCGAGCTTACTTATTCTCAATCTTCAAAATCGTTTTGGATGGAGTAATGTATCTGTTTCGACACTGTTAAGGTATAATTTTCAATTTTCTATCTATTTATATATATATGCATAAATATATATATATGTATATATATATATATATACATATATATATATATATATATATGTATGTTTATATTTATATGTATATATATATATACATGCATATATAAACATACACATAATATACATGAATGCATACACACATATAAGCATACACACACATATAAACATACACACACATATACACACATTTTGAAGGATGGAAAAATAATTTTAAAGGATGGGCGAACAAAAAGTTTCCATCCAATGCAGGTTTTTATTTTTACTTTAGATAAGGTAAGAACAAGAACTTGAATTGAATGGACACTTTTTGTCCGCACATCTTTTAAAACTATTAATGCATCTTTCAAAATATGCACAAAAATTTTGATTGTTTGAATGGCAGGATACGATTGTTTGTTTTGGAGGATATGAAGTATGTACCTTCATTGAATGATTTGTCGATTCTATCATATGTTCAGTTTAAAAGTGTGAGAAGCAAATTTATAATTGCTATTCAAAGAATTTGGCACTATTTATAGGCCATACAATGGTGACCTGGATGAATCGCATGCACAGAGGTTACTCAAGATAGAGCAATCTGATTATAATATGACACTGAAGTTCTTTGAACAAGCTGTATAAAAGTGATCCTCTCAAGCCACTATGATTTCCACTTTGTATCCTAAAGTTCAGATGCTCATCATTGACATGCAAGAGGTTTACTGCATACCCAGGAATCATGCTGGCACTAGTCCATTATAATCAAGTTGCTCTATCTTGAGTAACCTTTGTGCATGCGATTCATCTAGGTCACCATCCCTGCCATAAAAAACAATCAAATTTTTCGCGAATATTTTGAAAGATGCACATAAGCATACACATATATAAAATTATATGCATATATATATATATGTATATTTATTTATTTACTTTTTTTAATATATCTTTTTTTAATGAACTTACAGGTTATTATCTGAAAAGTTTTTACCAAGTCAGAATATTCTTCCTACCTCACATGATGAAATGTTTATTTTTTGCCCATAGACACTTTAGCCATATTGGCCTTTAGTGGGAGATCGTTATGGTTAGTGTCCATGTGAAAGGTCAAGTGGTCATTGCACACTTTTGTATATGTTCTTTAATATAACATATAGCGGCTTGGTCAGCCATAGACTATAAGTTTGATCGCATTTGTAACACCCAAGAAATTTGTGTTCATGCTATCTGTGTTCTATGTTTTCTGTGTATTATATAGGCTATGTGTGGAGTACTATGTGTGGTGTTTGGATTTGGGCTTTCTACGTCAAGGGAATCGTCATGGAGCTCTCGAGAAAGAGAGTCCATTGAGGTGCATCACTATTAGAATACTTCAAGCAAACAACAAAACATAGCACTTCAAGATCATTCCTTGCACTTTCCTACGAGAATTTCTGACTTGATAGCCAGGAATTCTCTTATGATCCTCATTGCTTTGAGAATAGCCCTGAGACTTCTAAAAGCATCAAACTTTTGGTACCATTGTCTAGGGGACTATTTAAGTCCATATAAGCTCTTCTTCATCTTACAAACTAGAGTTTCTTTGCCAAAAATTACATAACCCGTTGGTTGTTCCATACAGATGTCATATGTAAGAACTCCATGCAAGAAAGCAATTTTCACATCCATTTGAACTAGCTCTAAGTCCTCCATTACAAAAAATCCAAGCAACATTCGAAGGGTAGTCACCTTGACCACTGGACAGAAGATTTCCTCCAAATCAACACCATGTTGTTGCTTAAAACCCTTTGCAACAAGTCATGCTTTATACTTTGGAGAAGCACCATCTGATGTGAATTTCAGCTTGTATACCCATTTACATGGTAAAACTTTCCTGCCCTTTGGCAAAGGTACTAAATCCCAAGTGCCATTCTTGTGAATAGAATCTAACTCACTCTTCATGGCACACTCCCACTTGACATGATCCTTTGTCTGCATGGCCTTTTTGTGGCCAGAAGGCTCACCAACATTTGTTAGCATAACAAAATCCAAACCTAGAACATATCTATCAGGTGGATGTGAGACATGTGCAAAGCATCTCAATGGTTGGTGGCAAGAACATTTGCAAACTAATCTGATAGGACATTCTCTTGAACATCCCTATGTGTAGCATTTTTATGCACGCTAACTTGAGGACTAATATCCTCAAACACCACTCTTCTCACTTCAACCTCCATTGATATTCACAACTTTTTTCTTTCCTATTCTTGCTAGGTTTTTTCCAACTTACCAACTTTCACCACTCTACAACTCGCTTAACCTTCTTCAACTACACCTCCTCCAGCACACACCCTCTCACCCTCGTGATCAGGCACTCTCTCTGTTTCCTTTAATCTATTTCTTCTTTAATGTACATTCACACCCTATTTTCCTATCTCAAAGGAGACACTTACACATACAACAACAACACTTATCTTCTCTTTGCTTCACTTTCTCACAAACACACTCACCAGTAGCCCTCACACTCTCTTCCACTTACACAATCTAAACACTTGCATACCTACACACGCCGAAACATGCTCCCACAAACATACATGCTCAAAACATAAAACATTCATAGAATGATACATTCATACAATCACATTCGCATACCTGCATACACCAACATGTTCACATGCATTTAGTCTCACACCTTCATCAATCACACACTCGTGGGTGCATGCCCACACACCTACATGCTTTTTGTGCATGCACATGCTTAGACTCAAACGCTCTAGTACACACCTTTTTCTCTCTCTATCTAGCACACTCTCTCTTTCTTTCTCTCTCAGACACACTTTCTCACACTTTCGCACTTTCTAACACTCACACTCTTTTTACCACTTCCACACACTCTCACTCAAATACACTCCCTCACTCTCTTTTTTTTTTCTTACTCGCTCTTCTTTACTCTCTCTTTCTCTTTCTCAGCCCAATACATACTCCCTATTGTTCTCTTGCATACAGACGACAAGTACATGTCCAACATTAATCAACACCCATATGACATGAACATGCGCCCAAAAGCACATAAATCCATGCAATCATGAGTAGCAATTGCTGCCCCCTTTTTTCTTAATCGTGCACACATATGGAATTAGCAGCACTCACACTCCTTTCTTCTTCTATTCATTCTTCTCCATTGGTACTCATACCCTTAGCAGTATTAACCAATATGTCTGATCGTTATTCTCCCGACGAAAATGTATTCTTAAGCAACAGCATTGTTTAGCGATAATGGCATATGACATTTTATTTCCTTCAATTCATAAAGGAAAAGCTCATTCAAAGTGTTAAACTACACACAATGGCATACAAAAATTAAAACTTTCAGCAACCAATTCATGTGCATCAGTTGGTTCACAAAATATGAGCAGCCAAACTCGGGTTCTACGCCTATATAAATGGCGAACTGATATGCATACATTGGGCAGACCTTGTAGTTCTCAGCGCTATCTCACAACTTTGCAAAACATGGTCATAAATTCGAAATTCACTCTCCTCCTTCTATGTGGCTTGATAGAGATAGTTGTCTGAATATTGACGTATTTCCCAGTGTGTTATTTTCATCTTACTCCCTGCATTGACGAGGAAATCCCAGATACATAGCTGCTTTTCTTTCACACATAAAACACACACACATGAACAACTTCAAGAGAGAAACAAATAATCTGCGCTCAAGCTATCCCTTTTACTTTCTTCACTTCTTTACAGACTATCTAATAGCTGCACACCTTTTGGACTCTTCTTTTATAGACCACAGCATCGGTGCTTTTCATTCCCCAATCTGGCGTTGGCTGCCCGAATCACCCTTAACAGCACAAACATGTAGTTGTAGCTAAAACTTTTTAGATGCACGGTTACTTCCTCTACCTTCTCTTCTGCAACAACTTCTCTTTAAATTCACGTGCACATCTATTTCCCTTTTGCGGCTTCAAAACAAATCTCACATCTATCCCTCATTTTTCATACATGCAAAAGTAGAGTTTGTGGTGCTTGGGAGAGATAAATACGAGCTCTTGCTATCTGATTCCTCCACTACCAGATTTCTACGTGTTCCTCCTTTCCTGCAATATGGAAAATCTTTGCCAATGTCGATGCTCAAAGACTTGACATAGCTTCCCTTCTCATATGAAAGCCTCTCTTCATATGTTCTTGTCGATAGCACCTTACAAAGAAAAGGTAGAGTTCCCTTACCCTTTCTCCATGCCCCTCTCTAAGAAGCGGCTCATTCCCATCAACTTCCTTCTTTGATCCCCGATTGATTGAAAACACCTGGCCTTTTTGGCGACCCCGACCATAATGAATGCTTCCCCCCTTTCTTCTTCTTCGCCTGCCTACACTATAAAAACCCAAAAGAACAGAAAACTCCCATGGCTTCTCATGCTCTGCCCTTCTTCAAGGCACCCGCTTGGGATTACCATAGGTAATTTCCAAAACATGAAGCTGTAAACAAAAAGGGTAATGGCCATAAATTCATTAATGGCTATTAATTACAGAGCTACACGCATAATTAGATCCTTGAGGTTTCTTCTCGTCCCCATTAATGCTGACTGGCAATCATTACAAATCCCGAACTACATGTTGGACATCTGTGTGAATGACATTCTTCATACAGAACTTGCATCCATAATTCATCATACATTGGCACCTATCATGCACTAACAAAGGAACTAATTGCCCTACAATATTTCATTAGTTAGTTGATATCTCACCTTCTGGGATAACTTGATAACAAAGGAATATGAATTCTCCAGATATGCAAAACACAGTATTGAACTGCTCACACTCTTTACACTTCAGAGATAGGCATCCTACATTGGCACCTTGTCATGCTCCAACAAAGGAACAGACTGCCCTGTAGAGATTACACGACCGGAAGCAGAATGAAAAGAAGAGTGTACTCACAAAAGAAAGAGTGTGTGAGACTCAAAATGAGTAGACCATGAAATGGGTAAACTCATATGGATTAGAAATGATCTTGCCAAGAGCATGGAGTAGGCTCCTCAAGCTTCTAACCAAGTACAAATGAGGGGGAGGCCCTCCTTATATAGATTTATGAGGGGCACTCCAAAGTGCATCTCATGTGAGATAATTCCCCTGAAAGGAGAATGAATACAATGGTAGAAGCAAATGGCAAGGTACTCAAATACAATATAAAATGGAAATAAACTAGAGACGGAGTGCCTCTTAGATACAAAATAGAGATGCACTCATGCGGATACAAATGTAGATGATGTAGGAGCAATCATGTCATCAACACCCCCTTTGCAGCTTCATTTTGGTGCAGCTAAATGCTGTAGAGATCCACCAAGCACTGGAGCAAAACTGGAGGTAGAGCCTTTGTGAACATATCCGCCAAGTTCTCCTGAGAGGTACAATGCTCTAGAGTAATCTCCTGAGACACGAGCTTCTCGCATATGAAATGGTATTGGATCTTGATGTGCTTTGTCCGCGTGTGGAACATTGGATTCTTGGCGATGGGCAAGGGTGACTGGTTGTCCATGCGGATGCATGTTAGAGTAACCTGCAAAACACCAATGTCAGATAATAAATGTCAAATCCAAATGGCCTCAAATGCTACAAAGCTAGATGCTCTGTACTTGGCCTTGGTGGATGATAGAGCAAGTGTATGCTGCTTCTTACTTGCCTAAGAGATAGGTCATGATCCAAGCAAGAATATGTAATGAGAAGTAGATCGTCGAGAATCAGGACCACCAGCCCAATCTAAAACTGAATATCCGGCAAGTTCGATGCCCCCTCTATACCAAAGACCATGATGTCGAGTGAGGGTAAGGTATCGAAGTAGTCTCTGAGCAACGTCCCAATGAGTTTGACGAGACTGATGTGCAAATTGATTGAGTATACCAATTGCATAAGCAATATCTAGTCTAGTGTTGGCAAGGTAGAGTAACGAGCCAACCAGCTATCGATGAGTATGCACATCCACAAGTGATGATGAATCCTCCTATGTGAGCTTGACTTTTGGATCAAGTCATGTAGATACTGAGCAACAGTGGTGCATGTTATATCTAGAAAGAAGATCAGAGTAGTACTTCTTCTGTGATAGGAATATGCCTTCTTTGGTTTGCCAAACTTCCATACCAAAGAAGTAGTGAAGTAGTCCAAGATCTATCATAGAGTACTCAAGGTGAAGCTGTGTGATGATGAATTCGATGCGTTCTTCATCTAAGCCTATCAAGATCAAGTCATCTACATAGAGGACGATGATGGCTACTAAGGACTCATTCTGATAGATGTATAAGTTTGCATCGACACTGCTCCTTTGAAATCCCTTAAGTTCTTCTCTATTGCATCCATTTCCATTTGCATAGCTTCTTCTTACTCAGGTTGTCCTAGAGCTTCTTTGTAGGTCGAATGTAATGGGATTTGTTGAATCTAATGCATCAAGGCATAATTGACATAATGACTTTTTTCCCATTGTCTCTTGTCAATAAGTCTTCGTGATCTTTTGAGTGGATGTAAAGTACGTGCCTCTGACGTTTGCTTTGAAAAGACTATTTCCCCCTCTGAAGTGTAGATGGGTGGACTGAGACTTGTTGTTGGATCCTTGTTGGAGTATGTGGAAGCTTCATTGAATATTACATCCTTAGATATTGTGATGGAGTGGTTTTCAAGATCATATAAGCGATATGCTTTTGATTGCTCACTATAGCTTATGAAGATGTGCTTCTTAGACTTGGATTACAACTTGTTGTGATCTTCTTTTGGCACGTGGACAAATGCTTCACTGCCAAATACTCAAAAGTAATGCACATTAGGCTTTCTTCAATAGTATGCTTCAAATGGTGTCTTATTGTGAAATGCACTGGTGAAGCCTCGATTAAGTATGTGAACAACAGTGTGTACTGCTTCTACCCAAAACTTGTAGGGTAAGTCTTTGTTATGAAGCATAGTTCTTACCATTTCCATCACACTTCGGATCTTCCTCTCAGCCACTCGATTATGGGATGGAGTGTGTGGTTGAGTAACTTGTCGTTTGATCCCTTTTTATTTGATGAAGTTTTCAAAGTTGTGATTTCTGAATTCACCACCTCCATCTGATCAGATATTCTTAAGGGAATTAGAAGCTTCATTCTCCACTAGGGTGATCCATTCACAAAACTTAGTAAACATGTTTGCCTTTGATTTCAAGAAATACATCCAAATGTAGTGGGAGTGGTCATCTACTAAAAGAAAGAAGTAGAGTGATACACTGAGAGATGGGGTGTTCATTTTTCCACAAAGGTCCATCTGGATAAGGGCTAAAGGGTTCCGAGCTCTTGTCAATGCTTCCTTTGGAGAGGGAGCCCTATGTTGCTTGCCTTGAGTGCAAGCCTGGCAGGCATCAGTGAGTTGCCCAAGCTTGGACAATCCTTTCACTATCTGTGATGAAGAAATCCTTGGTAAATAGGAGGTGTGGCCATATCTTTGGTGCCACAAACTAGATAGTGATTCCTTGGATAGAAAACAAGATAATTTTTATAATCCCTTCTCTTCAACGCCTTGGGTGATTATGTCTTTCGTATGAGGGTCAATGACTTTGTCAGAGGTGTTATCAAACAACACCTGTTTGTTATGATCGGTAATTACTTTTACTGACAGCAAAGTTCATGCAGAAATTGGGAAGAAATAACACATTTGAAAGTGATTTGCATTCCCCTTGAGTGTTGGTGATCTGTACTTTGCCTCTCCCTTCAATAGGTAGACTTTTGTTATTTCCAAGGTACACTTCACTTGTGTGCTCTTCAAGTTCTTGAAAAGACTCTTTATCTTTACACATGTGTGAGTTGCTCCACTATCAAAGA
Organism: Ceratopteris richardii; assembly: GCA_020310875.1. NCBI lineage: Eukaryota > Viridiplantae > Streptophyta > Polypodiopsida > Polypodiales > Pteridaceae > Ceratopteris > Ceratopteris richardii. The sequence continues at coordinate 139,932,223 of CM035429.1, forward strand.
TCCATTCGTGAGGGGATCTAGATGTAACTAGAGCATTTGCCTTGATAGAGATAAATAGTTCTTTGCTAGAGCAATGTGACCTATGTTGTGAAGATTTTGATGAATGCCTGGAGTTAGAAGCCTTTGAGGTTTTTTTTTTCTTATAGCAGAATTTCTCTAAATGACCTATTTTTCCACAAAAGTTGCAACTATACTTCTTGGAGGAAGTAGTCAATCCTGGCTTGGGTCCATTGCTCTGTTAAAAGGGAGGAGGTCGACTTAGCTCGTGAGTCATGAAGGAGCAGAACACGATAGACTTCATTGCAGTCTCTTGGGAGGAGGTCGACTTAGCTCATGAGTCATGAAGGAGCAGAACACGATAGACTTCTGTTGAAGCTCAAGGTCAAGGACAAAGCGTAAAGCATGGAAGCGCATCAAAGAAGTGGACACAGACCATATAGGGAGTCCAAGGAGCACATGTCAATTTTTCAGAAGGAATCCCTACAAAAATAGTGAATTCTATCACTAAAAACCATTATAAATACCATTTTCCATTTTTGTAACTCCATTTAGTTCAAGTTGAGGAGTCCAGGAGCTTGAGGAGTATTAGAACTATCATCCTATCAATTTTCATAATTTTTAGACTCTGTTTGAGCCCCCTAATGAGCCTTGGAACCTATTTTTTAACTAGGTCAGACACTAGGTCTGGACAGGGGCAAAACCACTCAAAAAACTATAAAAAGGGTTGGAGAGCTCATTTTTTAGGTTAGCTTATTGTAGATTTCAGCTTTGTAAGAGAACTCTTTTGTAATGGAAGTCCTTCCATTGTTCCACTCTTTGCTCTTACTTTGTGCGCGTGTGTGTGTGTATGTGTCTGCATGCTTGTGTGCTTTCACTCACGCACTTGTGCCATCACTTGCTCACAGTCTTCATACCGGTCCTCACGTCTCCACGGAATGACATTTATGAGGTGAAGCTCCTCATGTTGGTACTTACCATTGTGCTAGAGTGACAACTTCTTCCCAAGTGAGAACTTGCACTTGATTGTACAAGGTCGTTACAAAGGTCTCAAACGGCCTAGGAAGTTTGTTAAGTAGCCTGATGGCCATATCTTTGCTAGAAATCTATCGGCCACAAAGTGCTAACTTGCATTGGTAGTCTTCAAAATGAGCTATGACTTTTGTGATTGTATCTTGTAGCCGAATAGTTGGATTATGGAATTTTGATTCGAAAGCATAGATGTTCGAGGGTGTTTTATCTTTGTATAAGGCCACTAAAGTGTCTCAGGCTTCTTTGGATGTTTTACATGCCATGATGTGCCCTTTGGTCAGTTCATCATAGGCAAGTAGAAGTTGACCTAATGCCCTTTTATCTTAAGCAGTCCAGATATGCCAAGATTCTAGGTTGTTGACCTTATTGGGTTCGGGTTCGGACCCATCTACTACATCATGAAGGAGATTGGTGTACAGATATGCTCTCATTAAATCTTTCCAAAGATTATAGTTTTGCCCATTTAATCTTTCATCCTTGGGCATGAATAAGGGTGTGAAGGAAGGTAAAAAATTGGCCATAGATGAGGTGCTAGATTCACTCTTTGACATTACAAAGTTTGAGTGAACTTGAACTCGTAAAGATGTGAGTTTGTGCTTTGCAAGAGTAAGTGTCAAGTGTTTAAAAACGCTTTCAAGGACACTTGTGTGCTAATAAGTTACTTAAAAATAATCGCAAACTTTGAAAAGAAATTGAAAAGCTTGGCACCATACTTGAAATCCTTGGGGAGGTGGGGGGGCTTAGAATAGACCTTCACATTGGACACTTTGGAGAGAGAGAGAGAGGGGGCCTTAGACATAAGTATGGAACAAGATATCTCGATTACAAGAATTCCCTTCAAGGAGATGAATTAGATATAAGAAATAAATAACTCGACAAGATCTCGTACTACGAGATTACAAGAGGACAAGGCTAGATGTCCAAGAACTAGACTAGAACAAGGAACAAGACAAGAATAGGAACTAGAACTTGGACAGTACTTGCTTGGTGGTCACGACTCCTTAAGCTCCCAAGACTGGTATTGGCAAGATTGATTATGAATGTGGCCAACCCCTCATTATATAGTTTCCCCAGGGGCGGTTACTACTTGATGATGTCATTGATGATGTCATCAACTAGAAACAAGACCTCCGAGTGTCAAAATTGAGCAAATAGACAGTCGATCTCGGGGTTTTGGCACGTTCCAGACGCAATGGAACCATTAGTTGCTTCAAAATCTGAGCCAATCATGAGATATAGAAAGTTCCATGGAATCTAAGGTTCAAGATGGTTTCCTTTGTGTCCATACACACTCTCTCTCTCGTATTTTTTTGTGTGCATCGCTAGTACCTGCTCTCTCTCTCTCTCTCTCTCTCTCTCTCTCTCTCTCTCTCTCTCTCTCTCTCTCTCTCTCTCTCTCTCTCTCTCTCTCTCTCTCTCTCTCTCTCGCGTTCCAACATTATCAGAGATGTGCTGGTAGACCCTATCACTTTCGCGTGCGTTGTCTACCAATAACGTTCTTCGTTATGATATATATGGAATGACAAGTTGCTTGTGGAAGGCCAGAGCTTCATCCAGCTACATACACCTCCATCACTGCACTACCAATACAAAGATCAGGTTTGTCTCATAGAAAGGAGCAATTGCAAGTGACAGCACAGCCGCAATCCATACCCAACCAAGTCTCAGAGCTTAAGGATGGTGTGGCAATCGACCCATACTCTTCTTCTTCAGCCATCATGCACTGCCAGATTCTCTCTCTACATGTGGCCAGAGGAAAGAGGGAAGGCTTCTTTCTCTCTCATTCTACTACCTTTTCTATACGTAGTCGCCAGGAAGAAGGAGGAAAGAAGATATTAATAATAAAATAACTTATTTCTTTCTGCTAAGGCGTACACAGACAATGGCAACTTTTACCAAGGATCATGAGCACAAATGAAAACAGAAGACTAAGAAAAGAGATACCTGCAAGAAACATTAGGGGAAACAAACCGAACACACTCATATATATATGCCCCTGTGCTCACATGTACCACACATACACACTTTTAATAATCACCATTCTTTAGCACATACACTTTCTCACCACACTTTTTACTCTCTACTTTAATCACATAACTTACCCACATCACTCTTTCATCCACTTTCCACACATACCTCATATTTAAATTTTACTTTAATCTATTTTAAGTGCATAAATCACTTATTCCACTCTTTTAACGTTTCACTTTAAGCACTTTATTTACACATTTCTCACTCACCACTCTTTTAACTAGCTTTCACACACACCACATATTAATTAATTCATTTTTCATTTTAAATTTCACTGGTTTTTATTTTAATAATTCTTTAGTACTTTTAATTTAATTTTAATACCATAATTGTTACATAAATACACATAATTAAAATAGCTAATTAAAGCATATTATAAAAAATAATTAACTAATATATAAAGTATGAGAAATATTAATTAATTGTAATCATATAATGACTAAATTAAATGATCACACTCATCATTTTAATACCTACACATACATATACAAGTACACATACATTGAAACCCTCATATTTATCCACCTAATTACTTAAATACCCATATGTATAGGTAAATTATAGGTTTCTACCCATACCCCCATACAAATGGGTTCAATCAGACATCTAAATGAGCATTTAGGGTAAACCCTAATGCACATATATACATGAAGGGTATATCTGATGTGGTCTGGTCAGTCCTCATAACGTTTGCTTCCTGCAGGTACTTAAAGAGAGATTAATCAAATGAATGAACTTATCAACAGCATTATAGAGGGGTTAGAGATAACCAATCAAAATGGTTTTAATTTTCCTAAATGTCAACTTGAAGATGGAAATCTTTCCAACAACGAGCTGTAGAGCTGATGGCCAAAAATTACGATGCACAATACGATCAAGACCACCTATTAGATCTTGTCCACCTTTCCTTTCACCAAGTACATTATCTTCAAGAAAGATGAACCCTGCAAAAGTTCCCCATAATGGATTCCTAGTTGATCCAAACTTTGAGCTAGGAAAGACCTAAAAGTTTCTTGCTAATGCACAAAGAGAGAGTACGAAACATGGGCAGAGATTGTGCACTTGAGATGTAGAGTGTTTGTTTCCCTCTCTAGTCTCTTTGTTCATGTGCATTAAACAGTGCTTATAAGCACTTCAAACATTGAGATGTTTATCACTAATGCCATAAAGATCCAAAACATTAGAGAGTGGCCACACACAGGTTACAATAATGAACACGAAACTGATTGTATCTCACTAAAAGTTGTGAGCATCAAGGGTGGGAGGGAGGTAAAATGGGGAAATAGGGGTACAAAATAATGAAAAAGAGAGGATGGCAAGGTGGGCAGATGGGCAAAATGAGGCCCAAAGAGCATAAACTGATGGCAAAGCTTCTCTCGATGAGGAGAAGGCAAAACCACCAACACTCAAGCTCCACCACCACCAAAACGACCACCAAACGCACCACCAAGACCTCCACCTAGTGCTCTAACACAATGTAAAGAGTACATGCACAGAAGCAAAATGAAAAGAAGAGTGTACTCACAAAAGAAAGAGTGTGTGAGACTCAAAATGAGTAGACCATGAAATCGGTAAACTCATATGGATTAGAAATGAACTTGCCAAGAGCATGGAGTAAACTCCTCAAGCTTCTAACCAAGTGCAAATGAGGGGAGAGTCCCTCCTTATATAGATTTGGGAGGAGCTCTCCAAAGTACATCTCATGTGGGATAATTCCCCTAAAAGGAGAATGAATACAATGGTAGAAGCAAATGGCAAGGTACCCAAATACAATATAAAATGGAAATAAACTAGAAATGGAGTGCCTCCTAGATACAAAATGGAGATGCACTCATGCAGATACAAATGTAGATGATGTAAGAGCAATCATTTCGTCAACATGCCCTAGAGTATTACATTAGTTAGTTGACATCTCACCTTTCGAGATAACTTGATAATTGAGGAATATGAAGTCTCTAGAGATCCAAAACATGGCATTGAACTACTCACACTCTTTACACTTCAGAGATAGGGGTCCTGCAACCATAAGGTCAATCAACAATACTTTTTAACTTCGACAACAGTACCATTGTATTTCCAATTGTCTCCAATGAAGAACTTGCATGCCATTGGGGATAGCTCCTCTTAATCAGCTTGAAGAATTTCTGGAGCTACAAGAGCAATGGAGCCACCTTTTTTCTCTAATGCCATTGGTTCCAAAAACGAAGAAGAAGAACAAGATGGAAAAGATAGAGTCCTACTTCAACTTTTTCTTAAGATTAAGTGAAAGGTAATGAAAAAAAGATCAAGCATGACTTGAAAAAACCATCAATTGAAAAATACTTATCTCCAATTTGTGCTATGCCCATCCATTTTCCATGAGAAGAGCTATTTACCTTTGGATAGATATCTTCCATCATGGCTCTTGCATCTATGATTATGCTTTCCTCCTTGGATAGGTCAAGTGCCTCCATGATCCATATTGATGTAAGTTGGTCGATCCTATGTCATGAGGTCGACACCCATCTGCTACTACAGTGATGTACCATGATGATGGATTTTCTCTTTTGTTATCTTTAGCTCTATATTGAACAAAGATGTGAGCATTGGACGAGATGGATCAAGCTTCTTGCTACTCTATGTCTGCAGCTTTGCAACAGGATAAATCTAATCGATAAAGACTAACACACAGGGGTGTAGCTCATGCAATAAGGACATCGTCTTCATCTTAAAGGTCGTGAGTTTGAATCTAAGAACTTGCAACTAGAGTTTGCAACTTATGAGATGTATAAATTTTGAGTTAATGTTGAATCATAAAAAGAAATCATGCTCAGAATCATTCTTTGATACTTCAAAACAGTTGTGCCCATGGGTAGGATAGTTAAGTTTGCCTCATCATCAGGACTTGATATTGCTTTTCATACAAGGAAAGAAAAATATGCCATCTATCTTAAAAACAACATGTTCATGCTTGTGAATAGCTCAACCTACTGTATCGAATAGGATATGACATCAATACTTGCAAAGCACACATGTCGACGGAGGTGGACTTGCCTTTTTTTCAGGCTCATGCAAAAAAAACCTCAAACTAACACTATCACAACAATGTTGAAGCAATTGAGGAATCCATTGTCATGGTTAGGGGAATCGACATAGCATGTGTAGAGCGCGTTCGAATCCCGTTTCTCATGAACATCATGTTACCCTTTTGTTATGGAATGCTACACAGATGGGACATAGCAAGCAACAAACAATGTTAATATGATTTGTTCGACATCATGACGATAACAACATTGATGATGCAAAGCACATTTGGTTTGACCATTCTCCTCCAATAGGGGTCACGGGCTCGATTCCTCCACCTACAATTCATATCCTTTTGTTTTGCTACACTCTGGAACAACCTGCACCTCGAGCTACAACTTGAAATATTAATGAATTAGGGAGAACATATGTGTGTAGGAATGTGACGGGTCTCCTAGTTAGATAATTGGAATGTCATGGAGCACATTGAGGGATCAAAAACTTGCTGCAGCATCTGATGAAATATGTAGTCTCTATCTTTTGCTTTGACATGTTGCCTATATAAGCATCTGAATGCTCATGGAAGAGACAATAGGCATAGGATGAAGTACGTTAGCAATGCAAGAAATTGTTATCCAGATATTAAACAAAATGAAGTAGATAAGCACAGACACTGGTGGGCAATCATGGATAGATAAATTTCCCCTCTATCACTACAACATCAAAGATGTTTGAGGTAGTTGAGCCTTCCTATTGCTATTCATTGTGCACCACTTAGTTAAGTACAAGTTGCAAAAATAAGAAAACATAGCAGCATGATGATAGAGAATTGGATGGAGCAAAATAGAGATTATGAAAGGGAGCACATAATGAAAAATGAAAAACATTTGTGGGTGTTGAAAAATGCAAAAATCTAGTGTCATACTCAAAGTGCAAGAATAGAATACTTCTTGAAATTGAATAATGTATGGTTAAAGGAAAGCATTTTCTTATGAGTTTTGAATGGAAGTCACCATGTGTGCAAATTATGTATTGAATCACTTTTCTCCAAAAGCATTTAAAGTCATACACCTTATGAGGCTTAGAATGGGCAAAAGCCAATGGTTAGTCATATGCACACATTTGGCTATTTGTCCTATCAACAAAGTCACAAACTTGATGACAAGGCAAAGAAATGTATATTTGTTGGCCAATATAGTGGTGAGAGTAAAGGTTATTGCTTATGGTGTTGAAAATGTAGCAAGCTTCAATGAAAGCTATTCATAAGTGACCCCTTGACTTAAGTCTCATTTTTTCCTTAATATCTCATCCATAGGAACCCTCTTTTATGATCTAGCCTTTAGTCACATATTTTTGTGCATATGAACATACCTTTAGAACTATTTCCTTCCTATTTTTCAAAGCCTTGAATTAAGCGATAGTATTTTATTCCTTGAGTCAGGTAGATTTCAAGTTTCCTTAAATCATGCATATATAGAAGCGCTGCCACGATTCACTCCTTGAATCATGCATGTATTTGAGAGCCACCGAAAACACAATGCATGTATTTGAGAGCCACCGAAAACACAACTTATCACGTGAAGAAGCCAATCTAAAGATGCCTAAGGTCATGCAAGATGCACGAAGCTAAATGTGCTCCTTAATTTATGGAGTCCACCTAGATTTACATATGGCTATTTAAGGAAGGTGCGCAAGGAGGTTTGTGTGGCTTGTACAGCACCATGGCTTCCTGGATATTATGATTCATGCAAGAATATATTTTCTATGCTCAATATTGTACTGTAAGTTTTCTGCGATAAAGCATTTATTGTTGTTGTATTTGTTTCTCTCTCAGTCAATGATGTATATGAAACGTAAGCTGAGTTATGACGAAACACTCAAATGCTGAAGAAGATCGCAAAGTAAATCTCATAGCAATATGCTTCTTAATTTATTCTTTCTTTGAGTATCTCATTCCTTTCAGAGTTGATGTTGTATAATCATGCGAAGGAGGAGCTGATCGTATGAAGTAAGCGCTATGAATAGTTACAGGACCCGACATACAGAGATGTGTCATCCATGATGAATGGTTCATACATGATGAATTGGCTGAATACAGACACTATAAAGATCTACTGTTCAATCAAGTAGAAAGTTACTTATGTTGGACATGTTGAGCATGACATGATTTATATACGTTGTAGTCTGTAGAACGTGAACCATTTGAGTATGTGTATATTCTTTATGAATATAATTTGCAGAATGAGACGATGTAAGTCACTTCACAACTTGATATAATCTATATATTCTTTATGAATATACCTTGGAGAATGTGGGAAACATAAGGAGCAGTTTTAGGAAGATGCCTACATATATTCATGTCTATACATATTTCGGTGATGTACTGTTCCTAACGTTGTAGGTGTTGAAGATTGAGCATATTGAATATATATATAACTGAGAAGTGACAAGGATACGAAGCTTGATTGAGTATGTTATTGCAGGAACGCATAAAGTGGGAAAATATTATATGCATAAAATATACTACACAAGTTCTTGCTACAATTCGCATTAAGTTGATTTATGCAGGGATGCACATTCTGTATGAGACATGCCACTCAGTTTCTTGCTACAGTTTGTATTACTTTGATTTGTGCAGGAAAAACTCAATGACTATAAAATTGCTATTCGGTGATTGCATTATAGGTAACAAGAATATACGAGTTGTTTATGCAGGGATGCACACACATTATGTTATGTGATTGATACACTATAACGTGGAGATGCAAGTTCACATCAGAATATATTGAGAGTGATTCATATATATGAAGAGACAGGTTCACATGGATAGAATATGCAAACGGGGCATGAATGATGAAGCCTACAGGTGTGCAGGAGACATATGTATGTGATATGTCTCTCAGATACATATGAATATGTATATTCAAGGTGAGAAGCTTTTAAGTATTACATGGCACTCATCTATGATCAACAATACTTTCATATATGCAGGTACATTGTCTCTATGCAAGGAGTTATGAATTTCTGCACATACTTGTTAGAAAAGACTTATGTGGTTAATTTTATGATTTGAGTGTTGCATCGTTATATGTATGATGTTTTCTTAAGACTTCTTCTATGTATGAAGATTGTGGAACAAATTTATGTTATGCTTTGAGTATGTATTGGAATTGTGGTTAAGTGTTGCGAAGCAACGGGGACCATAGGAAATAAATTTGATTGAAATTCCTAATTCCGATTTATTGGGTAAATTGGACCATCACCTTCCGCATGTGCTTCGGTATTCTATATACCTACAGTGGTATCAGAGCCATAGTGCTCTTGTATGCTTGCAAATTGTTGAAGTCCCCTCATTGATTTTGGATGCACTTTGATTTCTAGAGGCTTGTTGAAGCCGTCGAATTACAAGAAGACTATAGGAGCCATTGGAGCTCAAGGTCCCCCCAAGGATTTCATACTTTATATTTTTTGTTGGAAGAGATACTAACTCTTTAAGAGTGTTTGAAGAATACAGGTTCTTGGAGAAAGCAAGTTCAAAAGTAAAAGCAAACGAGTAAAGACGAAGAAGCTTTGGGAAAATACAGAATCTTGAGACAAGAAGAAGACTCCAAAAGGTAAAGGGCTGCCATCATAAAGGTGGATAGGATTCGAGAAGGAACTCCTATCAAAGTGAAGTCTCCTCATCAATTGAGTTGAAGACAAGCCAAAAGAAGAAAGCTAGCAAAGGTTCGGATTCAAGCTTTGGAAGGCAAACGAGCTGTGGCAGAGCTCGAGGCAAGGAGTGTGAGTCCTTGTTACAAACTTGCTTGGATTCAAGAGGAAGAAAACTCAAGGTATACATTTCTTTAGTTCATTGTTCTTGAACATTGAAGCTAAAGTGATAAAGGTTCTACAAAGGATTTCTAGTCCTACGTTATTTATGCTAGTGATTTGAGAATCTCACAAGTAGCTCGCCTAAAGCTTGAGCATTGGTCGCTACTGGGAAGCTTGAGCAATGGTCGCTAAAGGCTTGAGCATTTTTGGCTTATTTTTATCTTGAAGTGATCTCAACAAGAAGTGTTGAGAACCAATTGAAGACAAGGAAGAAGTCAAGAAGACGTTTTTCAAAGGAGGTGATCAAGCAAAGCCACAACAAGGCAAAGGAGTCAAGAGGACTCGTCGAAGGAGTTAGAGCTATTGAAGCTCAGTCAAGCTACATAAAGGAGTCAAGAGGACTCATCGAAGGAGTTAGAGCTATTGAAGCTCACTCAAGGCACATTAAGGAGTCAAGAAGACAAGGGAGTTTTGAGCTAGTGTGGAAGCTCACAAAAAAGATTGAAGGAAGGAGTCAAAACTATCATTCCGAAGATAGTCTCAAAGGTATAAAAATCTTGGAATATTTGTTGTGTTCCATTTCATCTCATGAAGATAGAAGAGATGGCAAGACAAAGCCCTACCTTTGAAGAAGAAGAGAAAATCATTCATGATTTTTTATCATGGTTGGAGGACCAACCATATGAAGAACTTGCAGATATTAGAGATGAAGGGGGAGACATGTCAATGAGTCAAGAGAGTGCACCTTATGAAGATCAACCAATAGATGGAGTAGAAGAAAAGGTTCAAAGAGTCAAAGATGACAAAGAAGAAGTACAACCAGCCCAAGGATCATTGACAAATAGACAAAGTTATGAAGAAGACACAACCATTCCTGCACATGAAGATGAAGGAAACCAAGGTAAGAAGATTTTGGAAGAAGAAGCAGTGAAAGAAGACAAGATCAAGCCAGTCACCTACAAACGAAAGCAAATAGAAGAAGCAAGCAGGAATCAACATGAAGATAAGAAGAATGGAAAAGAGAGGGAAGCCACCACAAATCAAAAGAAGAGAGTAAGAGAAGAGAATGAGAGAGAGAAAGCAATGGAAGAGAAGATTTATGAAGACACGAAGAATCAAAGAAATGAAAAACCATTCATGGAGAACAAAGGGAACATCATCAACCTTGGAGTGAAGGTAAAAAAAGGAAAAGCTTGGTTCCCTTTTTTTATTTTCAAATCAAATGGATGGACAATATGGTTGTTCATCACCCTAATCATGTTGAAGATCATCTACCAAGATATCTTCAAGCAAGTCATGAAGTGGTGTCTTGGATTATTATATAATCCAAGTCATTTCTTTATGAGAAGAAGCATGGAACGTCAACGACAAATCATGAAGATATGGACACTACATCGAGGATCACGAGCATTCATTGCCTTGCTCAAAGAAAATTTTGTATGGCACATCCCTTGGATCTTCCATTGAATCTTGAGGGGGAGTGTTGAAAATGTAGCAAGCTTCAATGAAAGCTATTCATAAGTGACCCCTTGACTTAAGTCTCATTTTTTCCTTAATATCTCATCCATAGGAACCCTCTTTTATGATCTAGCCTTTAGTCACATATTTTTGTGCATATGAACATACCTTTAGAACTATTTCCTTCCTATTTTTCAAAGCCTTGAATTAAGCGATAGTATTTTATTCCTTGAGTCAGGTAGATTTCAAGTTTCCTTAAATCATGCATATATAGAAGCGCTGCCACGATTCACTCCTTGAATCATGCATGTATTTGAGAGCCACCGAAAACACAATGCATGTATTTGAGAGCCACCGAAAACACAACTTATCACGTGAAGAAGCCAATCTAAAGATGCCTAAGGTCATGCAAGATGCACGAAGCTAAATGTGCTCCTTAATTTATGGAGTCCACCTAGATTTACATATGGCTATTTAAGGAAGGTGCGCAAGGAGGTTTGTGTGGCTTGTACAGCACCATGGCTTCCTGGATATTATGATTCATGCAAGAATATATTTTCTATGCTCAATATTGTACTGTAAGTTTTCTGCGATAAAGCATTTATTGTTGTTGTATTTGTTTCTCTCTCAGTCAATGATGTATATGAAACGTAAGCTGAGTTATGACGAAACACTCAAATGCTGAAGAAGATCGCAAAGTAAATCTCATAGCAATATGCTTCTTAATTTATTCTTTCTTTGAGTATCTCATTCCTTTCAGAGTTGATGTTGTATAATCATGCGAAGGAGGAGCTGATCGTATGAAGTAAGCGCTATGAATAGTTACAGGACCCGACATACAGAGATGTGTCATCCATGATGAATGGTTCATACATGATGAATTGGCTGAATACAGACACTATAAAGATCTACTGTTCAATCAAGTAGAAAGTTACTTATGTTGGACATGTTGAGCATGACATGATTTATATACGTTGTAGTCTGTAGAACGTGAACCATTTGAGTATGTGTATATTCTTTATGAATATAATTTGCAGAATGAGACGATGTAAGTCACTTCACAACTTGATATAATCTATATATTCTTTATGAATATACCTTGGAGAATGTGGGAAACATAAGGAGCAGTTTTAGGAAGATGCCTACATAAATTCATGTCTATACATATTTCGGTGATGTACTGTTCCTAACGTTGTAGGTGTTGAAGATTGAGCATATTGAATATATATATAACTGAGAAGTGACAAGGATACGAAGCTTGATTGAGTATGTTATTGCAGGAACGCATAAAGTGGGAAAATATTATATGCATAAAATATACTACACAGGTTCTTGCTACAATTCGCATTAAGTTGATTTATGCAGGGATGCACATTCTGTATGAGACATGCCACTCAGTTTCTTGCTACAGTTTGTATTACTTTGATTTGTGCAGGAAAAACTCAATGACTATAAAATTGCTATTCGGTGATTGCATTATAGGTAACAAGAATATACGAGTTGTTTATGCAGGGATGCACACACATTATGTTATGTGATTGATACACTATAACGTGGAGATGCAAGTTCACATCAGAATATATTGAGAGTGATTCATATATATGAAGAGACAGGTTCACATGGATAGAATATGCAAACGGGGCATGAATGATGAAGCCTACAGGTGTGCAGGAGACATATGTATGTGATATGTCTCTCAGATACATATGAATATGTATATTCAAGGTGAGAAGCTTTTAAGTATTACATGGCACTCATCTATGATCAACAATACTTTCATATATGCAGGTACATTGTCTCTATGCAAGGAGTTATGAATTTCTGCACATACTTGTTAGAAAAGACTTATGTGGTTAATTTTATGATTTGAGTGTTGCATCGTTATATGTATGATGTTTTCTTAAGACTTCTTCTATGTATGAAGATTGTGGAACAAATTTATGTTATGCTTTGAGTATGTATTGGAATTGTGGTTAAGTGTTGCGAAGCAACGGGGACCATAGGAAATAAATTTGATTGAAATTCCTAATTCCGATTTATTGGGTAAATTGGACCATCACCTTCCGCATGTGCTTCGGTATTCTATATACCTACATATGGCATCCATTGGTGGACATATTATTGTAACTTGAGATGTGGTATTTGCTAAAAATTCAAGTTATCCTTTACTTGAATGTAAATTTTAGACAACAGTTAGCTCACAAGATGTTTTTGATACACTCATGCCTTTGTTTCAAAAGGGTGCACTTGGCTATGACCATGTAGGCCATCCAAATGGGGTTCAAAGAGCTGAAAATTTTCACCCAAGTATGGCTAAACAATTCTAGCCAAATATGATTGAAAATTCCCAAAACTTGTAGAGAAATGTGGCTGAAAAATTCAAGCTAAAGATGGCTGAAAAAGTCCAATCAAACATGGCTCAAAATTTGCAAAATTCACAACCATACATGGCTGAAATTCAACATGATATTCAGCCCACTTGTGATTTTCATTTCGGTTATGTATTACATGATAAACACATGTCTATCGAGGATGCACAATCCATGCCAAAATGGCTATAAAAAACATTGCAAGATAGCAAGTTGATTGCTTCTTTACTTGGTAGAATAAGATCAAGCTCTCACCATGCATCAAGTAACTTTGTGGATGTATCTTTTGTTGCAACTATATGTAATGAAGAGCCACTCACATTTGAAGATGCATGTGATGATTCAAATTGGATGAGTGCAATGCAATTAGAATTGGATTCTATTCACAAAAATTATACTTGGGAGCTATGTGAATTGCCAAAAGATAAGAATGTCACTGGTACCAAGTGGGTTTATAAAATTAAAAGAAAGTTGGATAGTAGCATCAATCGCTACAAAACTACACTACTTGCAAAAAGTTATGCACAAAAATATGGCATTGATCATGAGGAGGATTTTGCACCTACTTCATGCATGATTAACATTCATTCTGTGATTTCATTAGCTATCCAACATGGTTGCAAAGTGCATCAATCAGATATAACGATAGCTTTTCTAAATGACAATTTGCAAGATGAGTTCTATGTGAAGAAACCTCTTGGATTTGCCATGAAAGGCCAAGAGCATATAGTTTGCTGCTTGCATAAGGTTTTGTATGGACTTAAGCAAGTTCCATATGCATAGTATGACAAAATACATAAGCATTTGATTGCTCTTGGTTTTATGAGTAGTCCAATTGAAATCATGCATTATGCATGCAGAGATGGGGTTTATTATGTTGATGAAATTCTCTTGACTGGATCATATGATGAGAAAATTGACATGCTCATGTCTGATTTGCAACATATTTTTGATGTCACATATCTTGGTCTTTTGGAATGTTGTCTTGGTATCCAATTTGTATCCATTGAGAGGGAGATTGTTGCGCATTAACCAAAATATATTGAGAAGTTACTTCAGTGTTTTGATCTTGAGGATATCAAGCCTATCTCAACACCATTAGAAACAGGATTTAGCTTCTCAATTGAAGATGTAGGCAATGCATTTGATACTTCCCTTTATCAACAAGCTCTGGGATGTTTGATATATGCATCTACTCAAGGTCAGACATATAGTATGCAGTTTCCTAGTTGAGTTGAATTATGCATAGCCCTGACATTAAGCATTGGAAAGCACTAAAATGTGTGTTTAGATATCTCAAAGGCACTTTGTTTGGGTCTCTTTTATGCTAGAGAGGCTCAACCATTCTTGCATGCTTTTATAGATAGTGATTGGGTTGTTACACTTATGTGTCCCTCGAGTAGCTTTGATCTGAACCTTTTCCCTATACATGGGGCACTTTTTACTCTAGTGCTGGCTAGACGTTTTTTCCCCATGTTACCACATACATGATTCATTCATATGTGGTAGTACTTTTTTCTTAGGGATATTATTCAGATCTTACTTCAGTTCAATTCATTATCAATAGAGAGAGCTATTCCAGCCATCGTCTTCTCCGTGTTTCTTGCTACGTTTGTGCTCCTTGTGTGTGCTTCTCGTGTGTCTCTCACACTTCTACACACACCCAAGAGTGGTATCAGAGCAGGTTTAGCTCCTTCTCAAGTTTCGGTTTTTTGCGTCGTGGTGCGTGTGCACTTTTAACAGTGCAAATCGACTTCGGAGCATAGAACAGTGAATTTCAGCAACCAAGAAGCATTTTCATTAGGTGCCCTGGGGTTTTACCCCCATTTCAAAGCCATTCATGCAATTAGAATTGCCACCAGAGTGACGGTTTGTGAGCTGAAATTTCAGCATTCATTTCAGCTTTCGTCGAAGTGAAGATTTTATCACATTCTTGTTCTTTAGTGAAATGGCGGGAAGCAATGACTTGTTTGGCATGCTTCAAGCTGAAGATAAGCTTGATGGGACCAACTATCGGATGTGGTCTTACATGATGAAGCATGTTCTTTTTGCTAAACAACTTTGGAACATGGTGGAAGATGTAGATCGAAGACCCACAGGTTCTTCTACTTCACAGTCTACTGTTACAGATGGAGCTTCTTCTTCACGTATAATGGTTTCTTCTTCTCCACCTACACAGGAGCAGCTTAGATGGGATGGAAAAGATGCTCAAGCTCATGCTTTGATTGCACTTTTTGTGAAGCGTCATATAGTTCCACACATTTGGTCATGTTCTACATCACGACAGGCATGGGACACTTTTGCTTCTTTGTATGCCATGCGTAATGAAGAGCGTGTTGCATACTTGAGAAAGCAACTTGAGGATGTATGTATGGTTGAAAATGAGCCGGTGGATGTGTATGTGACATGCATCAAGGACTTGAAAGAGCAATTGACAAACATAGATGAGATTATTCGGGATGCATCACTCATTTCTACATTGTTGAAAGGATTACCAGAATCTTTTCAAATCTTTGCTACTACACTGCGTTTGGTTGCAAAAGGAAATCCTAATATGTATGCATTTGATGAGGTTGTGTCTCTTCTTTTGCAAGAAGAGCAATCTAGAGTGAATAGGAGTGGTTTAATTGAGGGAACGCAAGCACTTGCTATCTCACAAAAGGGGAAAAGCAAGTATGGTTCAACTTTGGGTTCATCAAAACCAAAACCTCAAGCTTCCTCTTCCACTTATTCCTCTAATGATGGTGATTTGCAAAAGAAGAAGAGATGCAAGTATTGCCGGAAGGCTAGTCATACTATTGATGATTGTAGAAAGCTTGCTAAATGCAATGAAAAGAAGAAGGAATCCGATATGTCTATTGCTGAAAATTCAGCAAATGTAAAGAATGATGAAGCTAACATGGCTCAAGATTTTTGGGCATGTGTTGTTACATGTCATTATGATATGTATTTGCATTCTAAATGCATGGTTGTGAATGAGGCTGATTCGGATTGGTTCTTTGATAGTGGTGCTTCAAAGCACATAACATCATGCAAAAGATTGTTTTCCTCTTTGAAAGATGCACCCAAAGGAGGACATGTGGTCTATGCAAACAATGCCTCTTATCCTATCATTGGAGTAGGAGAAATTGAGCTTACGACTACAAATGGAGGTGTGATTCCCTAAATACGTTGTATGTGCCCAGTATCAAGAAGAACTTAATTTTAGTTCCGTTGATTACCAAAGCTGGACTTCATGTACACTTTGTTGATGATAAGTGTATGGTTCATGATTTCAGCAATGGCGATGTTATCGTGATGTCCGGTACATTATGTAATGGTTTGTATCACATGGATACATACGAGAGGGCTGCCTCAAATGCCTTTGTTGCTCATACTTCTTCCATGGCTGAAATGGAGCTTTGGCATGCTCATTTTGGTTAGTTGAACTTCAATAGTTTGATTTACTTGCAAAAGAAGGACATGGTTATTGGTTTGCCTACACTTGAGTCCATTGAAAAGCATGCATGTGAAGGTTGCATTCTTGGAAAAATGCATCGTGCTTCTTTTCCAAAAGATAGTCATACAGACACTACAAGAAAATTGCAGCTTGTTCATAGTGATGTATGTGGTCCTATCAAGATTCCATCTTTTGGGAAGCATGTATATTTTGTTACCTTCATTGATGATGCTACTCGCCATACATGGGTGTATCCTATGAAAGCAAAGAATGAGGTATTTTCTTGCTTCAAAGCATTTTTAGCTATGTTTGAAAATTTTTCTTCACAAAAGCTTTTGACTCTATGCACGGATCGTGGTGGTGAATACATGTCACATGAGTTTAATGCTTTTCTTTGTGAAAGAGGTATTTCACACCAATGTACAGTGCCATATACACCTCATCAAAATGGTGTTGTCGAGAGTAAAAATAGAACTCTACTTGAAATGGCACAATGTATGGTTAAAGGAAAGCATCTTCCTGATAAGTTTTGGATGGAAGTGGTCATGTGTGCAAACTATGTGTTGAATCGCTACCCTACAAAAGCATTGAAAGGCATCACTCCTTATGAGGCTTAGAATGGTCATAATCCTATGGTTAATCATATGCGTGTGTTTGGTTGTTTGGCATATGCTCTTGTGCCATCACAACAACGTCACAAACTTGATGACAACGCAAAGAAATGTATATTTGTTGGTTATAGTGATGAAAGTAAGGGATATCGTTTGAACCATCCATTGACGAACACAATTATTGTGAGTCGAGATGTGGTATTTACTAAAAATTCAGTTTTCCCTCTACTTGAATGCAAAAAACAACCAATAGTTAGCTCACAAGGTGTGTTCGATACACTCATGCCTTTGTTCCAAAATGGTGCCCTTGACCATGGCCATGTAGGCCAGCCAACTACGGCTCAAAGGGCTAAAAAATTCCAGCAAAATAGTGCTAAAAAATGCAGAGAATTTCCAACCAGACATGGTTGAAGATTTTCGACCAAAAATTGTCAAAACTGCTGGAAATTTCAAACCACATATGGCTGAACATTTGCGTCAAAATATGGCTGAAAATGAGCATGAAATTCAGCCCACACATGATGTACATATTGAAGATGTTTTACATAATGAACGCATGTCTATCAAGAGTGCACAAACTATGCCAAAGTGGCTGAAACAAACTTTGCAGGACAACAAATTGAGTGCACCTTTACTTGGTAGAACAAGTGGTTGTTATGATACTCACATATCCACTAGTGGTAATTACTTTGTCCTTGGAGACTCATGCATATCTTGGTTGAGTAAGAAGCAACCTACAGTGGCAACATTGAGTTGTGAAGCTGAGTACAGGGCAGTTTTCATAGCTGGAGTGTATATGGCTGAGATTCCTATTGATGGATCTTTGCATGGATATTGATGCTACTATGCATATTCTCACTGATAGTTAGAGTGCTTTGGATATTGCACGAAACCTAGTGTTTCATGCACGGACAAACATATTGAGGTGCATTATCACTACGAGAGCACCTTCATGTAGGAGATATTGATTTGGTATATGTGCCTACACAAGATAATGTGGCAGACATATTCACCAAAGCTCTTCCATGGGAAAAGTTTGAAGCTTTTCGCAAAGCTTTAGGCTTATTACCTTGTGGGGGCTGATCTGTCACTCCCTGTATGTGTTCACATCATTTGCTCCAGGGGGGTTTGTTACACTTATGTGTTCCTTGAGTAGCTTTGATGTGAAACTTTTCCCTATACATGGGCACTTTTTACTCTAGTGCTGGCTAGAGGTTTTTTCCCCATGTTACCACATACATGATTCACTCATATGTGGTGGTACTTTGTACTTAGGGATATTATTCAACTCTTACTTCAGTTCAGTTCATCGTCAATATAGAGAGCTATTCCAGCCATCGTCTTCTCCATGTGTCTTGCTGCATTTGTGCTCCTTGTGTGTGCTTCTCGTGTGTCTCTCGCACTTCTACACACACCCAACATGGGCTGGTTGTTATGGTACACATGTGTCCACTAGTGATAATATGGCCACATCAAGTTGTGAAGCTAAGTACAAGGAAGTTATATGGTTGAGATGCCTATTGATGGATCTATGCATGGAGATTGATGCACCTACATATATTTTCACTCATAATCAGATTGCATTGGCAGTTGCAAGAAATCTTGTGTTTCATGCATGCACAAAGCACAATGAGGTTCATCATTATTATGTCAGAGAGTGCCTTTATGTTAAATATACTGATTTGGTATACGTGCCTACACAAGATAATGTGGCAGACATATTCGCCGAAGCTCTTCCATGGGAAAATTTTGAAGCTTTTCACAAAGCTTTAGGTTTATTACTTTGTGGGGCTTGATCTTTCACTCCTTGTATGTGTTCACATCATTCACTCAAGGGGGGGTTTTTTACACTTATGTGTCTCTTGAATAGATTTGATGTGAACCATTTCCCTATACATGGGCATTTTTTACTCTAGTCTTGGTTAGAAGTCTTTTCCCTATGTAACCACATATACATGATATAATCAAATGTGGTGGTACTTTGTTCTTAGGGATTTGCTTATAGCTCTCACTTCATTCATTCTCATACTATTAATCATCTATCAATAGAGAGCTCTTCTAGCCATCACATGTCTATATGCTTCGATCTCCTTCTTCACTCTTGTGTGTCCTTCTATTTGTGTTTCCTCACTCGTTCACACACCCAATTGAAACAAAATCATTTGAAACACTCAAGCATGCTACCTCACATGCATCTCTTGACAATTACTTGATTTTGAACAATCAAGAAAATTCTTATGAATTTCATTACCAATATTTGTATGATATATTCAAAAAATGATATGATTTGGACAATAGTAGATATATTTAGCAAATATTTATATTTTCTTTGTAAAGAGACAATGTCACCACCTCAAATTTAATGAAGTGTTTATCAAATGTATGTTTCCTCACCATGTTTTCCATACGTTTATTATGCTAGATCATGATATTTGTTTTTTTAACTTCTTTTGGATTTCATTGTTTAAAAATATAGGATCACAAATGGATTTTAGTTATACATCCCATCCTCAAAGAATGGTCAAAGTGGAATAACTAATAGCACAATTTTAAAGTTTTTATGTTGTTATTCTACTAAAATATTTATTCTATTTATAGTTCTAAAAATTGGAAACGTTACCAATTTTTCAATTTTCATACAATAACACACCACATAGTGCTATTGGGAATGCACCTTTTGAAGTTGTATTTGGCCAAAAACTTCCAACTTTAGTGGCTTTAAATTAAACTATTGTTCAAATGGTTGATTCTATAACTAAGGATGATACTGATTACTTCAAGAAGTTCAAGAAAGAACCAAAGAAAGTCAAGCATGATATACAAAAAATACTAATAAGAAAATGATTTCAAAATAAAGCATGATATACAAAAAATACTAATAAGAAAATGATTTCAAAATAATTTAAGGAACTGATTTGCTATGGTTACACGTAATCAATTATAGATTTAAGAGCATTAAACATAATCCTAAAGTAAAATTAGTGCCATGATATTATGGTTCATTTTGAACCATAAAAAAAATTAATGAAAACTCTTTTAGATTAGAAATACCACCAAATTGGAATATACATAATTCATTAAAAAAAACTTATATAACTATTAAAGGAACTCCTCCATGAGCCATATTATTGAACAACCACGATTGGTTGAAGAAGATATTGAAATTATAATATGTGAAAAAACTTTGGATTATGATGTAACTACAACACAAGCATAATTCAATATCTTAGATATTTAGTGAAATACAAAAATCAGACAAAAATAATCACTTATGTAGCATTATAATCACTTGATTGCTACATATCATTCACAAATAGATAAGATAATTTGTTTGAAAAATCCCAATGTTTAAACTCCATGCATATGTTTTATTTATCACATGGAACATGCTTATTAATGTTCAATGGTGTGACATGTGTTTGAACATCCATGTCTAATTTCCATTTTCAATTGAGGATAATTGCTTTTCAATTAGAGGGCACACTATCATTTATGGAATTGTTGGATTTTATTTTTCTATTTGCTATCTAATAGTGACTTGTTACATGTCCAAATATGTGATATTGAATGCACTATGTTTGATTGTTAGAGAAATTTAATGTGGCTTATGTTTTGATTAACATATCAAAGATCATAAAACCAAGGACATTTTATAATCATTAGAGATTATCGACATTTTATTGTTTTTGTAAAAAGAACCTTTATATTTGAAGGTATAGATCACCTTTTATGATGCTTTTTGTAAAAACAACAAAGCTATATTTGTTAAAAGAACTGTTTTTTGGATTGATAAATTTGCTTGTAAATACACATGCTTGAGGCAAATTCGATGAAGCATGTGGGGGAAAATTGTACTAATATTGTGTAAATCTTTTGTCTTTATCTTTGAATATTATCAATTTCTCTTTCAACACATTTTCAACATTTTTCTCACACATGCACGTGAACATATCTCTTTCGTGTCTCTAACTCTACGTTTGTACTTTTGCGCATGAGGATGATCCAACAACAAATTTTCACTTTTTTTTTGGAAGTTTGATCTTCAACTACTCTCTTGATAGGCTACAACTTCGAAAGAACGACACCCACACATTCACGCACCCAAAAACACTCTTTATCCTTCACATTCAGGGGGTAGCATCAAGCTAATCTACAGGTATTGAGCCTTGGACCTTCAATCTAAGGGTTCAATGTATTTATCATTATGCTACACATCCATAGCTTTTCCTTCTTTCTTTTTCTTTTCTTCGCATTGGTTCCTCGACCGAAGCTGTAAGTTCAATACCCACAAATCGATCCAACGTTAGCTTTGAAAGCGGAAGATAAAGCAATCCCTCGAAGATGTGACTTGTGTCAATGCAGCCTTATCCCGAAGCTTCTAACAATTTTCTTCCTTTCGTGCTTAGTTTTGATGGGAAGCTGTCCTGAAGGACCATATTTTTTATGGGAGAGTTTGTCTAGACGCTGTCGAGCCTGAGTTGAGATACCGTTGTAAACTTTGCATAGCATCTAAAATTCTAAACCAACCGTCCTAAACACGAAATATGACTTCAGCCGGAGCCTGGCGTGTGCACAGTGCAGGCATATCCAGTTGCCTCCCAGTCAATATCGAAGGATTTCTCTTATCTGGTGGACGAAATTAGGCCATGGAAAGGCGCCGGCTAGGCTGCTCGAGATTCCACAAATGTCCACGTGGTGGATAGAGGACGTCTTAAATTAGACGTGGCGGACGGTTCAACCACAAGAAAGTATTCACACTGACCCCGCCGGCCGGCTGGCCACTTTAGCTCCATATGCACGGGCGGGGACATGGCTAGTTTGTCTTTGTCGCCTCCTGCGTAGTCGGGGACGGAAAGCTGTCAGAAAATTACAGTGCGAAAAGTGCCAATGCGCTACCATTCCTTCCTCTCCTACTCACTCTTTCGCACACGAGTGCATCCGCGCGCGAGACACACTGCTCATGTTGGTGAGTTCCTTCGTCCGCTGCCTTCCGTTTCAGTCGTGTTCTTATGTTAATGGGAAGTTTAACCTTATCGTCTCTTCAACGTCTACAATCGCACATCGTCGTATTGATCATGCTCTACTTGTAAACCAAAAGATTTTGTATTTCCATGTCATCGGTAGCTTATTTTGTCTTCACACATACTGCTTAAGTAGGGGATGTATCTCTGCAAATCCATTCGCATAAATAGAAATCATGTTCTAATTATGATTAAAAATGAATTCATTTAGTTTTAAGATGGCTACATGTCTGTGACGGGCGAATTTAGCACATCTCCATGATGATATACCTCCTTCTGCGATTGCCAGTATCAGAAATGAACACTTTTTGATGAGTCCCCCTTTTTTTTTTCCCCACAGATTGAGGTGGGAGGAATAATTTCGCATGTTACAATCAACATCAATCAGATAGTCAGCCAGTTCTCATTAAAAGTCCTAGAACCGTTTTCTCCGTGATTTTGATCTTAATCCTATGAAGAATTTCGTATCGGGGTATTTGCTGAGATACGTCTTTTTACTATACATTTTTTCTTCGCTGGAGCCAGTTTTAGATGCATTTTGTAGCATCCGTGAACTCTATGAGAAGGCGAGTTGAAAAGTGCATCATCACCATTCTCCAGTCGGAAATGCTATGCCATGGAGAACAAATTTAGCCGTAAGTTTTCTCTTACATTGTCAGAACTAGCTGGCCACAATTTTATGCAAAGCGCTTCCTTGCTGCCGTTAGCACATCTGGTACATACTCTGGAAAATTTCCATTCTGCCAAGCAGGATATATTCATGCAGGATAGGCGAGCTGGAAATTTTGAAAGCGCTCAAGATACGTGCAGGAAAGGAATAGATATAAATCATGGGACCAAGCAATCGCTGGTTTCTCCCTTCATCATGAGCTCAGGTTCAAAGCAAGCATTCCAGGGGGATCGTTCTAGTTTCA